>JAULBY010020231.1:0-119993 GCA_032358315.1 Ophiocytium majus | reverse complement strand
TACAACAGAAGAATACACGGAAGAAGAAATCAAACTAAATGGTAATCAAATTAAAGGTGGAAAGCTCCACGATAAAATTTGTGACTATTTACAAGACGCTCATAAGCTGGACGAGAACACTATAAACAATGCCTCAATGGGTATTTGGATGGCCATAGAAGCTAAGGATAATGAGATACAAGATTTAAAAAGAGAATTAAAAGCAATTAAAGGTCTATCTCAAAGACTTCCTAATGTTGAATTTATTAATACAAAAGAACACTGGGATTGGGGCACACTACTTGTTAATTGGAGAAGGTCTACTAATTACGCTCATTCTTTCTATGAAGACGTTTGGTTTGCTGCCTGTGAAGCTGTTACAAAGTATTTAGAGAAGCAGGATATACCTAGGTTAAAAGCGGAAGTAAATAGAGCAGAAAGGCTATTATTTAACTTCTTACCAGCCACTAGAATAATACAGTGGACTCAAAGAGAGAAAGAATTACAAATGTATTTCGCTGAAAGAAACATAGCTAGATTCGATACAGATGATAAATTTTTACCAAGGTATGAAGTATGATTACTCCAGAGCTAATGACTAAGATTAAAGTAGTGGGAATCCACATTTTTAATACAAACGCTGAATTGGTTAAAACACCAGAACAAGCACAAGAATTGTTACAAACAGATTTATTAAACAAGTCTATCAGTGAGGGTTGGATTGATAGTGTTTATAAGTGGTCTAGCGAGAACGAGGGCAAGACCCCATTCATTAACCTTACTCCCGAGAAGGGTGGACACAGATATATGTTTATGGGTGTTGATTACGATGATCCTAGGGCCATGCAAGTGCTTACCCAATTGGCCAAGAAGATTGAGTCGGGAGACATAACAATTAGGGATAGAAGAAAGGAAAAGAAGAAAGAACGTCAAAATAGAAAGAAAGGGAGAAGGTAGTTTATGAATTCAAATCAGCTTGTACTTTGGTCATTATTGTTAGGTGCTTCAGCGTATCCTGCCTTTAAGTATTTAATTAAACCTTTGTTTCTATATTTAAGAAGAGAGGTTTGTAGGTCAATTGTAGAACACTCTGGAATGGAAGCAAGTATAAACAGAAGCGTTGAAAGCTTTGGTAACACAATGTCTTCAAACTTAAAAGAGGTTGATGAGGTTGTTTGGGAAATCATAAAACACCTAGAGCTTAATTTAAAAGAAGGCACTAAGATTGAGATAAAAGATAAGATTTATGTATTAAACGGTGATAAGGATATTAACGGTAAAACAAAGTTTGTATTCGTAGGCGATACACACATTATAACAAAAAGAAACTTGTTTGGAAGTAAGTATCATAATAGCATTGGCCTAAGACAAGACGGTTACTCTATGGATGAAAAGAAATAGCATGGATAAGTATTCTGGTTGGGCTGAGGGTGATATTATTTATGTTCAAGAGAAAGAAATTTCTAAGGTTACTACTCAGTTTAAAGATGCCGTTAAGATACTAAAACAAATATCTGAACACGAATCAGTTTGTTGTCGTGAGACTTATGGTTTCTGTGAAAAATGTGGTGAGCTTATTACTAATACAAATGCTTTTCTTACAAAGATAAAAAACAACTTAGGTGATGTTTCTATGAAAAAATGGTTAGAAGAGACTAAATTATGAAACTAAATAGTAAGGGTGTTTTTATAATTTCATTCGTCTTCGCCATTTCAATTATGTGGACTTTAATACAATGCAGGTTTTATGAATAGTTTTAATCACAATGATCACATTTGTATGAGCTGTGGATGCCATCAATTACAAACATGCAACTGTACATGGGAAGAAATCAATAAGGCCCAGAAAGAGTATGATGATAGGTGGAAGAAAGAAGATGTTATTACAACAACTTTAAAAGATTTAATGGATCAGTTTAGAGTTAAAAAAGAAGGCAATAAATGAACTTTTACCCTGGAAAAGAATTGCAATTAAAGCTGAGTGAATTATTAACGAGCGAGTTTGCCGATTACTTTGTAGAGCACAATTTAACGGTTGCCCTAGAGCTTACAAGAAAACATATTTTGAAACTAGCAGAGGATAACCCAGAACTAGTGCCGTACCCAAGATTAAGTCATAAGCTAATTTGTAACCTTTTCTATAATGAGTTAACGGGTATTATTACAATAAAGTTTTTATTAGAACCCAATAACCACACGATTGAAATTAGACAATACCTAGCAAAAGAACTAAGACAAAGGGCCATTGTGTTCTCAGGCGAGGAAAATAACCTAAGAGTAATAAAGAGCTGGTTAGGGATAAATTACATAGGAACATCTGAGTTTGATAATAAGCTTGTAGGACTTTGCATCCAAGGGCCTCAGGGTGAATTAATGTTAGAACTAGGTGATTACATAGTTGAAGACCCTAGCGGTGGTTTTAGCTCAATGAAAGAGAAAGAATTTAAAGAAGCGTTCGATGAAATAAAAGTACAATAATAGGAATACAAGATGAAGAATAAAGAAGCGGTTAAAAAGGTTGATTTAAGATTTAATGATACAAAAGAAGCAGTACAAGAAATTAGTAGGGTCATTAAAGAATGCCCACTAACCAATGATGCTCTCGCCCTACTTATTTCAAACATGGGATCAGGTATTTCAAAGACTCAAGTTCTTTGTGTATTAAATAGGATTCCAGAACTAGAAACAAAATACTTTAAACAAACTAAACAGCAGATTAATTCATGAGCCACGGTAAAGAAGATATGAAATTTGAAGCCCAATACATGCTTAAAATAGAGCAACCATCTTACAAACAAGATGTTGAATACTTCTTACAAAGTTTAAGCTTCTCAGAGAAATGTAAGCTAATAGAATTGGCCTCAGCTTATGTAGAGAATGAATTAGCTCAACCAGATTCTTTTGAAATAAGGGTCGCTAAAATAGGTCAAAAGATTTTATGAGTGAAGAAAAGAAAATGTCCTTATTAGAGTTTGCTGAAAAGTTTTGTGGTGATGTACACTCTGTTGATTTGGAATATATGAATGGTGTTATCAAACACATAGAGAATATGTCCAAGAATAAAAATAAGATTTTAATAACTAAAAAACAAGCAAAGGAATATGAGTTACAAGGAAGCGACTTTATAGTTATAGATGATGTTGTTTCACACGAACCTATGAAATTGGAAGAACCTATAAAAAAAGAAATGGCCGAAAAGTATGAACCAGTTCATAGAAAATCAAACTGGGAACAAAAGCAAGAATGTAAAATGAAGAGAATAAATAAGTGGCGAGCTAAGAAGAAACTTAATAGAAGGATGAAAAAATGAAAAGATTATTATTAATTGTACTATTGTTAGTAGCAGGCTGTAGCACAGAACCTGTTAATACAAACAAACAACCTGACCTAATTTTAAGCGCAGCGAAGACGTGCCCAATTTGTCCAGTTGTAGCACCTGTCCAGTGTCCACCTATAACGATACCAACTGGTACAACTAACCCACCAGTGGTAGTAACAGCTGGAAGCTTACAAGCATTAGATTCTTTTAATCACCCAGATCAAGATACAACAAATTGGAAGACAAACATTTCAAGACAGGTGTTTAAGAATCAGACAACTGGTTTTGTAATTAAGGGAGACCTTTGTTTACTACAAGGTAAGGCCCAAAAACTTTTACCAGTTAATATTGTGAACAGTTCAGCCAAGCAATATAAGAAAGGTCTGTATTACGATGCAATGGTTCCTTTAACAGCTTTAAATTGTCCAGACGCTAAATATGCTTGGTTAGATTTAAACGAGTCGTACAGCGGTCATGGGCTGTCTATAAACATTATTAAAAAGGAAGCCGAATCCTTACTTCCTAAAGTTCCTTTAATGGTTCAACTTGATCCGTACAACTATACAAAAGGGATTAACAAAGGTGTGTATAAAGATAATACCGAACCACTTGCCCTAGATGCTTTAAAAGTATTAACAGAACACAGATTACAACCGATGAAGTCTTGGGTAGTTCCTTATAATGAATACTCCGGTACATACGGTTTTGATAAATATGTACAAGCTTTTTCAAAACAATTTACATCTGTACCTATGAACGGAAATCTAGGTCTATTAAATTCAGATGTTACAAAATACAAAATTGATAGACCATGGTTCTATGTCGTGGATGAACCCGATGCTACAGCAATCAACATAGCTAAAACAACATTACAAAACTTAAAAGTTTCTGTACCCAATGTTTCAAGACTTATTACAACAACGTTTAAAGATGGTTTAGATGTGGATATTTATTGTCCAGTTATGGAGCAGCTTGGAAATGGTTATCCTGAGCGATCAAAGTATAATAGGTTGTGTTTGTACATTTCTTGTATGTCAAACGGTTGTGGTGAAAATAGAGCATGGACCGGAGGAAAGTTTAACCATATTGATTATGATAGAACAGGAACTCCAGACCTAGCTATTGATGCCCCATTAAGCGACTCTTTCGGCTTCTATGAACAAGGTATTGTGAATAAGGTTGATTTCCTTTTGTATTACAATTCAATTGAACAATGGAGCCTAAAAGGTGTTAACCCAGTAGAAGATACATATAACTTTGGTGCAAACGGTGATGGTACGTTGCTATATCCAGATTACGATAACCTTAAGCCGTTACAAAGTTTAAGACTTAAAATGTTAAGAGAAGCCAGTTTCTGGGCAGATGCAGTCATTATGTCGGATTCTGAATCTGTAATTAAAACAAACGTAAGAAGTACAAAAGATTGGTCTTTTAATTATAGCGATAGAGAATCAATTTATTCAAAGTTAAAATAGTCTTTACAAATGGGTCTATGTCTTATTAACATTAATTCATAGACCCCCCCCCCTAATCTATCGGAGACTCCACGGCACATGAAGTGTATCAACAAAGCTTGTAAGAATTGTGACAAAGATATGTATACAAAAGTGGACGGCTTTGACCGCTGTTTAATTTGTGGCTCTGAACAACTAACAATTCACATTCATATTAAAGAAGTAAAACAAATAGATTTCATTTCATTGGTCATAACTTTAGACGATGGCTTCGGTGTTAATTATGTAACGGAGAAGACGGATGAATTATAGTTATTTCAGTGAGACATTTGGCTTAATAACTAAGCATGATCCAACGACTGAGAACGGTGGATTGTTTTTGGCCCACTACTTTGTATTAAGAAAGCTATTAGGGGTTGACCCTACGATCTCAGAACACGCTTTATATTCAATAAAAATGGTTGGTGCTGCCTTACCTAGGCATGGTTTGTATTTAAGGTCTTCCCATCACACAGAAAGAACAGTTAGCCAAGATGAAATGACAGGGTTCTTTGTAGCGAGCCATATTCTAAAAACATTTCATAGATTTGAAATCTGGGAATACCTAGACGAGCACGGTGGTAACTATCCGGCCACAGGAAAACCACACTTTTATAATCCAGGCGATTACTATCCTTGGGCGTTAATTGCCGGAGATAAATTCTTACCTTTGAAAGCCATCTTATACACAATAAACTTACTAATCACTTCTTGTAAGGGAAGACAAAATACATCAGGAAAACTCATTTATTTAGATGAGCTATTTTGTATTAAAGATTTATCGTCTTATGGGAACTTATTGTGGAAGTATTACAAATGGAAAATGAAACATATGTATGGGCCTGAGTGGATTAGAGAGATGTACGATATTTATTTTAGTACAGAAGATTTAGATCACCCATTAAGAGTATTAAGTAGAGAAATAAAAGGAATATAATATGAAGAAATTTTTAATAAGTATGCTGTTTATTTTATCGGGCTGTGGAAATAATATGGCAGATTACAAATGTACAAAAGAACAGTTTGAAGCAGTTAAGGATCAAACAGAGTTCTGCGCAAAACCGGAATTATTTAATGATAAGTTCTTATGTTACCCAGACGCAATAAGACGTAACTGTGAGAGGAAATAATGGCAAACGAAAGACCACTAGGATTGAGAACAGACGATAAGAAGTTTCAAGATAACTATTCCAAAATTAAATGGGATAATAATGTTGGTTCAAATTTAACCGAAGAAAATAAATTTGAATATCAAAAGAAAGAAACAGATTTTAAGCAGTGTAATATAACGAATCACGTCTATTCTAGATCAATAGATCAACAATACCCTAGACTTTGTATTGTTTGTAATGAACCTGAGTTCATTGAAGTTAAAGAAGGTGATACAAAGTTTATAGATGGTAAGAAATACTTCTGGACAGGAACAGGTTGGGAACTAAGTAAGTATGAGAGATTAAGTTTCGGTGAAGATTGGTACAAAGACTATTTATCTGATAACGGTCTTCTTTATATTATTCCGAATTATAAAATAAACAGGTTTCAGCAATACATAGACAACAAAGAATTATTAATTCAAGAGCTACAAGAAAAGATTAAACAACTAGAAAAATAAAATCATAGCCACAAGGAGAACGTGATGCTATTAAAAATTTTAATTATCATTCAACTAGTGTGTATACTAAAAATATGGAAAATATTCTTTAGTGAGAACGCACGACAAGATTGGTGGACAACCGTTTCTGATCACCATGAGATGCACGGTTTCACACCAGAGTTAAAAAGAGCAATATTCTTAACAGTTAAAAATTTCTTTAAGTACACAATCTTTGCACCCTTATATTTAATACATGGATGGTTCCAAGACAACTTCCACACTTGGTATCAAGACCTAAGAGATAACGATAGGGATAAGGAACAGTATTGGATACATAATCGTGGTGACATTAGTTACAAAAGCGGAAAGAACCTAAATAGCTTAAGACATAAAAAACTTATTTATTATTCTTTTGTACTAAAAAAGAAGTGGAAGCAATTTAGATTGGCCCTACAACTAGATGTGAACCGTGGAGAGAATGAATTATTATTCAACGTAAGTTTAGGTTATGTAACTTTGTATCTTGGTTTCTATCCAAGTATGAAAGGTCATAATGATCGTTCTTATGGTTTCTACATTTCTGAATGGAATGTAAGTTGGAATTGGAATCAAAAGAAATGGGAATCTGGCTCAAACGATAAATGGTACAACAGATCGTATTTCAATATTATAGATAAAGTTTTTGGACGAGCTCTCTCAGTCACAGATAATGAAATGAAGTGGGAAGATCAGTGGTTTGAACTTCGTGGTAAAAAATATTGCATGAACTTAATGGAGATTACAAAGAGAAGACACTTTAGATCAAGAATCCCTTTTGCTCTATTTCACAGAACAACATACGGACTAAACTTTCAAATTAAAAAGCCACCTATGCACAACGATAGAAAATGGGGTGGAGATGATGGAACATACGGATTAGGTACATGGATTGAAAATTATGTAAGACCTGATAATAGTTATGCGACAGCAGTTAGAAAAGAATGGGCTTCAAAAATTTTATACGACTATTACATAACAAACGTTTTAAGAGACATTGAAAGGTATGGTCGAGCAAGTGACGATAAGGAACTACCAGCTTCTGTTACAAACTATTGGTTCATTGGCGACGAACCAATAACAACGACAGAAAGTAATAGTGATCAAATGGGGGTGACAAATGGTCAAGAAACAATCCACTAAGAAGAAGTTTACAAACAGTGACTTTGTAGAAATGGGTTTTGACATGGGCTCTGATTTGGTCGAACAGGCAATGGTCACAGCAAGAACACCTGAGCAAGCAGAAAACCAAATGTTAATCTTAAGAGGCGCAGCCATTTATATGATTTCAACAATCGTATTTAATGAGTCCGCTTTCATTAACGAAGAAACAAATAAGCCGGATTATAACCCATCACTAATTCAGTCAAAGATTAATGATATGAACGATGAAGTTAGGTTAGTCGTTGACCAATTTATAAAAGACCTTAAAACAAACAAACTTAAAATAGTAGGCCCAAATGCTTAAAATTATCCTATGCTTAATTCCCCTTTTAACAGTCCTGTTCTTCGTCATTAGGTTCTATCTAAGAAAGAGATTAGAACGTAAAAAAGAGGCCATTATTAAGGCCCACGACTCTGTCCTAAAGTATGCAAACCCTTTAACACCTTTTAGAAATGTTGCCTGCCCCTGTGGTAGTGGGAGAAAAGCTAAGAAATGTCATGGTTTTGATAACTTTGTAACAGCGAGTGAAAGAATAGAGATTTTAGAAATGGTTAGAAAGCAAATGAACAACATTGCTGTGGAAGTTAATAAGAAATTAACAGGAGATTTCTAATGTCATATTGTGTCGTAGGAATAGGTAAACGTAGGGACCACGCCCAATTGACTGTTACATTAAAGGACGGAACTACTGAAATTATCAAGATCTTTTTAACAAATAAAGAAAAGAATCCATGTTTAGCGTGGATTGGTATTGAAGCCGATAAAGATCGTGTTAAGATTAATAGAGTAAAAAATAGTGACCTTCTCCCGAAGGACGAAACAGGTGATGTAAACGGCAATAAGGGCTGATCATTATCTTAGAGGTTTGAATGGATTCAACTCATGAAATAATGCACATATCTTTCGACAGTAGGAAGAAATTTAGTGCGCTTAGTTTTCTTAAACATCTAGTCAGCTCTAGTCGCTATCATCACGTTTCTCTTCTCCTAGATACACACCAAAAAGTCTTTCACATTACACCTGATTTTCAAGGCACAGAAAAGTACGAAGACTACTCAGATAAGTATCAAAGCATACATAAGTTTAGAATCGAAATCCCCAATGAGAAAGCCAGATTAATAAAGGCAAGGGTACATAATTTTAATCAAACACCTGTGTATGGATATTACCTACAAAGTTTGGGTACATATTTAATAAAACCTTTTAAACTTCTTTCTGATAGTTGGTATCCAAATCCACTAAATTTTAGCGGCTCATTTCTAGGCCCTCAATACATAATGCAAGATCTACTCTTTACTTGTGATTTGTTCATCTATGTAAAAACATCTTGGTATGATTGCAAGTATGGAATGGATACACTAACAGAAAAAGATTTGTACAATTTTCTAATTTATTTAACAGAACTTAAAACACCCGACCTTCCTATTAAGGTTACAAGGATATACTAATGACTATAAAAAAATACGTATCGACGAAAGTCTTTGATGGCTACTCAACTTGTTTTAGACAGTATGCTGCTGAAGGGACTCACTGCAAATTCCTACACGGTTATGGGGTCTATTTTAAAGTATGGTTTGAAGGCGAACTTGATGAAAGAAATTGGACTTTCGATTTCGGTGGGATGAAGAGAGCTCTTCATAAAATTGATGGTAAATCCCCAATGGATTACTTCAAATGGTTATTGGATCACACCGTCATTATGTCAGACTCAGACCCAGAAATTGAAATCTTTAGAGAGTTAGATAAAAGAGGGGCACTACAACTGAGAGTAATACCGGCCGTAGGTTGTGAATTATTTGCTGAGTTCTTATTAAAAAAAGTAAACGAGTTCCTAGTAAAAGAAACAGGTGGAAGGGTTGTAGCAACTCAGCTTGAATTCTTTGAACATAACAAGAACAGCGCCATCGCAAAGTATGTAGGATAATACAAACTGTTATAAAAAGTTTGTAACTTATTACCATAGTTGGGTTTGATTAATAAAGTCTTTTAATATATTATTACCAAAAATTAAAAGCGTACGAAAGTATTTTATAAATTTAAGGAAGATTTATGTTTGAAGTTGAACTAGAAGAAAGGGTATGTAAAAACCCTAAATGCCAAGCACCTTTTAAGGTTAATAAAGGTGACGATAAAAACTTTTATCACGGCCTAGCCTGTAGGGCAGAACACACTAAGAAGCCAGTGGATTGGGAAGGGATGTTACATAAGCTTGCCCTATTACCAAAAGAGATTAGAGACCACACGAGATCAACACCAATACCAAAAATTTATTAATAAGGACATTTTATGATAATTGCCGTTGCAGGTGAAATGGGTTCAGGAAAAGATACGGTAGCAGAACATTTAGTTAAAAACTATGGTTTCAAAAGAATGGCCTTTGCTGACGATTTAAAGTTTATGTGTATGAACGCTTTTGATTTAACAGAGGCCCAGTGCTTTGATGAGAAAGAGAAGTTTATACCATTTGAACAACCTAAAGAACTTACCGTTATAGTGTGGCATAAATTAGCTGATTGGATTAAGAACAATGGGTTTGAACTAATAGAGATGGCAACATTAATAGGGTTAAAATTTGATACCCCTAGGCACATATTACAATTCGTAGGAACTGAAATTTGTAGAGACCTAGTTGATACTAATTATCATGTTAAAGTTTTAAAGAAGAACATTGATAAGGGTGGACATATTAAGGTGGCCATAGCCGATTGTAGGTTCCCTAATGAGAGACAGGTTGTAACCCAATGGGGTGGTATTAAAATCCTTGTAAACGAGCGTAAGACAGCGCAAAAAGCAGATGATAAAGCGAAGGCCCATGGGAGTGAGAATAGCCTAGGGGAACCGAGCGAATATGACTTTGTAATAGCTAATAATGAGTCCCTAGAATCTTTGTATTCCAAAGCGGACAAAATAATACAAGCTTTGTAAGCACTATATAAATACAAAGAATTTCCATGTATTATTAGAATATTAATAAGTTAAATAAAGTGAATTTTATTGATTATCCGATATGGGTGATTATATAAATGTTGAAAATTAATTGTAACGGGAATTGGATATGGCGAAGGCTAAAGTAATGACTAAGAAACAGGTCGAACGTTTCTTAGATAACCTAATGTATAGATCACTTTTGGATAGAGAAAATGTTGACGAAGCCTATAAAGAATTGGCCCGTTCGTTTAAACAACTACCACAACCTAAAGAACCAAAACCAGAAACCCATAAGCAAATACACAAACGACTTCATCAGGGCCTAGATGAATTGGCCGCTGATTATTTAGGTCACACTAAAAATTTATTAAGCGATACAACTGTTATTGATTTAATGAAGTGGTCACACTATCAAACATTAAAACCAACTGAGATTAAGTGATGGCTAGACTAATAAGAGCAGAAGGTATTCAGTGTTTAAATTGCCCTGTAATTTTTAAACCGTGGAGAAAAGATAGTAAATTCTGTTCAAAAAGTTGTGCAAATAAACATAACGGACAGGGGGCTATGAAGTACTGTATTGGTTGTCGGCAGAATAAAATGAGGGATAAGTTTAGAACTAAAAAGCTAGACCCAATAACTAAAATAAAGACTAGTAAATATTTAACCTTGTGTGGTGAGTGTAGATTATTAAAAAGAATAAAAAAGAGAAATGAAAAACCTTGGTATTTTAAAAAGGTAACAATGATGTTATCAAACGCAAAAATAAGATGTAAAGAATCTGGTTTACCTTTTGAGATAACTAGAGAAGACATTGTGGTACCTGATAGATGCCCCGTTTTAGATTTACCTTTTGATAGGGACGGTACGGGTTATTTTTTTAGTAGTATGTCACCATCTGTAGATCGTATCGATAGTACAAAAGGTTACACAAAAGATAATATAATTATTGTTTCTTGTAGGGCTAATGCTATTAAAGGAGATGCAACTGTTTTTGAGTTAATTAAAGTTGCAAAATTTTATCGCGATCTCTATCAGAAAAGAGCACAACCATGAAAGGAAAGTTTAGCTTGTTCCATGGTTATAAAGTGTTTAAGGACTCAACTGTTATTGGTAAGAACGGTCAACCAATGAAAGTTCACCTTAGAAAAAGAAACGGTGGAAAGTTTGATAAGAGGGTAACACTTTATATAAATGGGAAATCAAAACATTTTACATTAAGCAATTTAATCATCGAATGTTTTCAAGGCCCAATGTATGGCTATCAGGCCAATCACAAAAACAGGGACACAATGGATTGTAGGAACAGAAATTTGGAACGACTAACACAATCACAAAATCAACTCCACTGGAGAGAAGACGAAGCAAATAAGAAGGAAAAGAATGGAACAAAAATTAAAGCTGAAATTTAAAAAGAAATGCACTCAGTGTAAAACCTTTTTACCAGTAGAGTGTTTTAAAGAAAAGAAGTGTGAGGGTAGAAAACCAATACTAAGATCACGCTGTACTGAGTGTGAAAAAGATTCGGAAAGATTAAAAAACCAAATACCTTTAAAGGAGAGATATGAGAACGATGATGCATCCATTGACATTTGTCCTAGCTGTGGCTTTTATTACAGCCGTTTTGCTTCTGGTATTTCAAAGGGTATTTTAAGAGACGCCTGTAAGCCTTGTATGGGAATCAAGAAACTCGAAACGAACAGGGTGTTCCAAGAGGCTAAGAGATTACTTGAAGCTTATGCAGGTGAAGAATTTGCAGTAAAACAATTTATTAATAAATATACAATGGCCAAAAAGGCATAGGAGAAAAAATGAACTGGAACGAAATTTTAAAAAAGTACGCAGTAGATACATTAGAATTTATTAAGTCGGGTAAAGATGTAGCTGTTAGCCAAGGCCAGCTTTACTTACAGGAACTAATTAAGTGGGAAATAGCTCACGGTGTTTTTTGGGTTTTAATATCCTTAGTTGTAATTTTTATAATCGTTCTACATATTAAACCTTTGGCTAAAAAAGAAAAGTTAGAAGAGTCAGATTTAATTCAAATTTTTGTTGGTTCTTTTATTTCTGCTGTAATGCTTATTGTTCTTACGGTAAACGCAAATTCGGCACTTAAAGCTTATATAGCTCCTAGGGTGGTTATTATTGAAAAGCTCCAAAGAATGGTGAAGTAATTAGGGAGAAAATTATTATGAAAATTTCATGTGAACAATTCCTAAGAACCGATACAAAAATCTATTCACAAATGTCTGGTGGTACTCTTTTTGTAGGTTTTATAGATAAGCTTGATGAAACTAAGATTATGACAGATAAAAAAACATTAAAAGTTTTCAATGTTATATCTCTATCAAAGGCCAAAGAACTGCAAGAACATCTAGCACATTATATTAAATTAGCGGAAGAAGCTGGAAGCAAGTATAAGGGTCAACCATAATGGCAACTGAAATACACGGCTTAAGGGCAAACGGTGATAGTTTTTTCGATGAGAAGGATTTAAAACTAATGACTAGGCTTCTTTGTATTGTTTCTGGTACACCAGATTTAAGCGAAACAATAAAAGAAAAACTATTCGACTTAGATGCAAAGGTTAAACGGGAGTTAGATTATGTCAGAGCAACAAAAAAAGAAAGAAGTGCAGAAGCTTTTTAAAATAGAAAGAACATCTCAAAAACCAATAGAGAGCAAGGTTGGTATAATACAGGGATCACAAAATAATGGTTACACCATTGAGCTTGATTTATCTACACAGCTTGCTGATTTTGTTAAGGAACAAGGGCAGGAAATAATATTTTCAAAAGACGATAATGGATTAATTACAATGGAGATTTATGACTACTATCGAGAATAGTTACGAAGAGTCGTGGGGTAAGGGAGAATATTTATCTGATTTTTTCTTTTGAGGGGATAAAATGACAAACGAAGAGATGGAACAAAGATGGCCTATAATACCACCTTTTAAATGTAGCGATATAGTCTTAAACAATGGTAATAAGTGGAAAAAAGAAGTCGAAGTTAATCAGGACACTATCGACGACATAATAGAGTATTTTGAAGCAGTACGGGAGTGCATGAATTCATGAATAAATTATTTTTATACCTAATATCTCAAAAAGAAAATACCGACTACGACGCATTTGATTCGGCTATTGTATGTGCTGAAAGTAGTAAAGAGGCGAAGAGAACTTTTCCAGCTGCTAATCGTTATGTATGGATTGAGAACGAAGGTTGGTACTGGTTAGGTTGTGATAATACACCAACACAAAAAGAAATGGTTTCTAACTGGGCCAATAACTTAAGCAACATAAAAGTTACTAAAATTGGTGAAGCTGAACAAAAAATTAAAAAGGGTGTCGTGCTGGCTTCCTTTAATGCAGGATAAAACATGAACAGGCAACAAGAAGAAGTAATTAAAAATTTATTCGAGCACATTCATATGTTAGCAGACGATAGTGAATTACTTGGTCATTGGGATCTCGATGATAACTGGCACTATCACAACCCCTATGTTTGTCAAAGATGGTATGGCTTTTTAGCCGCAAAAATCCACATAAGTAAACCCGATACATACATTCATACAAAAACAGGAAAACAATACAGAATTCTTTCAAACCCAAAAGTTAAAGTAAATGGTGTATGGGAACAAGGTGTTTTGTATACTGAGTCAACGGATATTATGGAGTTACAAACCTATGTACGAACCGAAACCAATTTCAAGGAAAAGTTTCAACAAATGAAAGATTGATCTTCAATAAAGTATGGTTTATTTTTTACCATAGAATTAATAACGGCAATGGAAATGGAGAATTTATGACTTTTAAGTACTATAAGCTACAACTGAGATTAGCTACCCCAATGTTGGGAACCTCAACTGAAGGCTCTATCTATCACGAACACATTCAGGAAAAAACTAGAAAGGAAGTTGAGAAGGCCAACCGTCTAGGAAAGAAGATTGAAAAATCTTTAGATAAATATAAAGGAACGTTAGTTGACGAAGATAAAATGTTACAAGAACTACAAGGTGTAGTTAGAACACTTTGCCAATTAGTTGGTAGACCTTTAGACGTTCCAAACACTACGGCAGAACTATTGGCCCTTTCGACTGAGCTTGAAGATACGTTTAAGCAACAGATTAAAGATGGTGAGAATGTTAAGGCCACTATTTTTATGAGAGATAACGAAGGTAAACCAATTGTTCCAACACACATGATTTTAGGAAACATAAAAGAGAACCTAAAAATTATGGTTAATAATGGCGATAAAACAATTATGAAATCAAAAGTTTCAGTCGGTGAAACATTGGCCCTTGATGTGAAGTTTGTTGAAAACTTTATGAACCCATCAAAAGATATTCTAAGAGCAGAGACACAAGCAGAAGTTGATAGAATGGAGAACCCTGGAAAAGGTAAGTTAACTTTGGATACTAAGAAAAGAGTTTTATTAGAAAGACCAATTCGTTTCAGTGATCCAATGGGAAGACAAGTAACAGCTATTTCATTATCTGAAATGCTTCCGGTTGGAACTGAAATGCAAACAACTATGAGAGTAAGAAGAGAATCACCATTAGATTTAGATTCTCTAAAAAAGTTATTCTCCCTAGGTATGAATAACGGCTTAGGTGCTTGGAGGGGTTCTGGAAATATGGGAGCCTATAATTTTAAGCTAGAAGAGATTGATTACAAAGAGCAAGCACCAGAAGGTTGGTCGTAGAGGTATGGTATAGCCCAGTTAGGTTATGGTGAGGTGGGGAGAAGTAAGGCCATGTTGTGGTTTGGTACTGTTAAGTTCAGTGATGGTATGGTCAGGTTATTTTATGTATTCTAGGGTAAGGTGCATTGGTGGTATGGCGTGGCTTATTAATATGTTGTACAGGTAAAGTGATGTTACGCGGTTTTATGCAAGGGCATAGTTGAGTACCGCACAGCCAGTAAAGGTGTAGCAGGTTGAGCTAGGGTTCAATAAAGTTTTGGTGCTCTTCCGTCCGGTGAAGTTTTGGTATGGTGAGGTTATTTTACGTATTGTGGTGGCAGAGTGTATTGTTTTAATGCGATTTGAAGTGATGGTGTAGTCAGTTTATGTAATTTTTAATTAGGAGAAATTTATGGATAGAGAATTTGAAACAGGTGAAGAACACGAAGAAAATGAAGAGTTTCTAACAGGGCATGCAAGTGTTGCTTTAAGAGCATTTCAATCGACTATGTTTTTTGTTTTTTCAATAGCTTTTTTAGGTGTGATTTGTTTTTGGGTTGATAAAGCTTACGAGCAAAACATTTACACAGCGACTTTAACTCTTCCGAATGACTGTTCTCAAGTTATTAACAATACACAGTATTACAGATACGATTGTTTTTACAGAAAGGAATTAAAGGTTAATTTAATTAAAAGGTAGTGGCGAGGTTACGTGAGATAATTTGCTGTCATGGTAAGGCAGGGTTAAGTGACTTGAGAAGTAAAGTAGAGGTAAGGTGATCTGGGGTTTTGTGGGGGCAAAGTAAAGTATGGAAAAGAACGTTAGAAAAACTAAAACACATGAAATTAAAATCGAGCCAAGATTTTATGAGGAACTATTAAGTGGAAACAAAACTTTTGATATACAACAGAACACTAGTGATTTTCAAACTGGTGATGATGTCGTTTATAGAGAGTACGCAGGGGCACAATATACCCACGCGAATAAGCTTTATGGAACAATAGGTTTTATTACATCACACGAACAGAAAAAGGGTTATGTTGTATTCTCAGTTAGAATACAAGGATTGGATCACTACTAATGGAAACTATTTTAATTTTGAGTAGGCCTAAAACAAGACATAGAATTCATTTTGATGGTTTCTACGAAGGTAAAGAAATTAAAAATATTAGGTGTAATAATCACGGCCTTAAAAAGGGTTCTGATTATTTATTGTGGTCTAAAAAGAAAGAAGTTAAAGGAACAACACTAGTAATAGAGATTATTAAATCAAAGGAAATAATATGAGCGACGAATTAGCGTTATTAATTACAGTTTTAGATAACAATTTAAAAACAACTTTCATGGTAGCACTACAAACTAAAACTAGCATCATTGGTTACGAAACTTATTTGTATTGGGCCGAACCAGAGAATAGAAGCTTAATAGCAAAAGTTATTGGTCACTCTGAAATTGGTTACACAATTATAAAAGTTGAAAAAATTGATAGCGTTATTATTAAAACAGTTCCAGAGCTAATTTAAAAGGGATAACACTATGAGTGAAATAGATCAGGCTTTAGAAAAATTAGAAAGAGCTTTGGATGATGTTCATACACCTAAAGCAATTACATTAATTTACGAAGTTAAAAAAATATTAGAAAAATTAAAGGATAAATAGAAATGGGAAAGGAATTTAAAGGGGCCATGACCGGAGAGGTTTTTGAAGCCTACGCATCAGAAAATGTAAATGAAGAAAAAGTTTTAAAGGCCCTAAAAATGTTATTGGCAGGATATACTATTCGAATTAGCCCAGAACAGAGGTATGTATTATTTGAAACTGTTAACGGTGGTTTTGAACTTGCAGAAGCGTATGAGAATGATACGATTGTAGGAATGGGACTAAGTTTGGAAGGCTTTACAAGCCTCATAAATAAGCTGGATGATGAAGATTTTGAGAAGCAATACACAGTTGCTATTGCGGGAATTGTAATAAGCGATTTAAAGCGCAAGAATCGCCTATTACACAGCAAAAAATCTGAACCCTATGTTCCCTATTAATTAAAGTTAAAACCTGAGATGGAGGTTATTTATGAAGTGTGCTTGTGGAAATGTTATTGATCCAAAATACGATACCGATATTTGTAGCGACTGTTTAGACGAAGAGGATTTTTGTGATTGTAAAAAGTGTAGAGAAGAACGAGAAAACGCTAAAAAAGAACAGAACGAACAATCTGAGCATCTATCAAAACAAAAACTTTATAGTTGAGGCTCCCATTATTCAACAACCAGAAAGGGAGTACATTAAGTCTTCCTTCTATATGTTTGAACAGGGTAGAAAGTTTCTTGAACAACATTTCACAGACATTCATGCTGAGTATAATCACATGGATCTTTTTGGTTTTAGTTTAAACGGTCATTGCTGCGAAATTGAGGTAAAGACTGCCGACTATGATTTAAGAAAAGAAATTTACAAAGAAGCAAAGGTTTTTAAACATAACTCATATAGAGAGAACAGAAATAGCGGTTTCTGCCCTAATAAGTTTTTCTTCCTAATCCCTGAAGGTTTAATAAAGAATGGTGTTCCTTTTATTGAGAAGAATTTTTTTGAATATGGTGTAATAACTTTTAACCAGTTCACAAAAGAAATCAAAGTCTTAAAACAGGCACACATTTTACACGAAAGGCCATTTAGTGGCGAACTTCTCGATTATAAAATCAAAGATAGAAAACACAAGTTTAAAGGTAAAATATAGTTATAAGCTTGCTGTAATTACTTTCAGCGTTGTATAATGATCCCTAAAGCAAAAAATAATGCAAGGGGATATTTATGAAATACTGGAATGCCTTTATAGAAATTTTAAAAAATCTTTTCCCAAAAAAGTCACAACCAAAGCCACCAGCCCCAGTTGAATTACCACCAGTAGTCGAAAGCACTAAGGCCATTGAAGACCAAATTGAGCAAGTAATCGATCAGAACATTTGGTTCTACAAAAACATTATTGCTTATAGCAATGATAAGAATTTGTGGAAACGTGTCATGAAGTCAATGTCGTTTGCTGAGTCTGGTTTTAATCCATTCCTAGTGTACCCAGAAAAGGATATAAAAGAATTAGATGCTGTAACTGGTAAACCAAATTTATCTGAAGGTCTTTTCCAACTATCACAACAAGATGCAAAAATTCATGGTGCTCCTTTTGATTGGAGTACGGATAAGTTTAAGGCCCAAGACGATAAGACTAAAACAATTTTCGGGATAACAAATAATACTATCGCTGCTCTAAAAATTTTAGATAAGCAACTAGCAGTTAGAAAAACTTTAATCACAGATGGTAACCCATATTATTGGGCAGTTTTAGATACAAGTAGAGCAGGACATAAAACTTATCTAGAAAAGCTTAAGTCTTATCCTATTCTACCCGTTGACCCAATTGTTCCAGAGCAGTCTCCAGTTGAAGAAAAACCAGTTCCAACACCAGTTAATACAGAAAGCAAAATTAAAATTGTTGCAATTATTATTGGCCATGGAGCAGGTGACTCAGGAGCCGTTGGTAACGGTACAAATGAGTTTGCCTATAATTCTAAAGTTGCAAAACTAGTACAAGAGTCTAAAGAACATGGAAAAAAAGTTTTCTTATTCTTTAGAGACTCACGTGGAATTGGTGGTGTAAACTCTGATGTTCAAAAGTTTAACGACGATCTATCGATCGAACTACATTGTAATTCTTTTAATGGTATTGCAAAGGGGTGTGAAATTTTAACCCTAGCTAACGACGAGGTTTCAATTAAAGTTGGTCAAGACCTTGCTGAGAAGTTCTGTAAAAGATTTAATAGAATTAAGAGAGACGGTGATGGAGTTAAAGAACTAAAGAAGAAAGATAGAGGTCACTATTCTATGTCCCTTGTTGATGATCCAGCTCCAAGCGTATTATTTGAACCTTTCTTTATTGATAACCCTGAAGAGTTTATCTCTGTGGAAGAAATAGCCGAATTTTTAATTGATTATTTAAAGGGAATATAATTCGTCCTTTGTTGTCACAACAATCAAAAACACTTTACAACATTTAGGGTTAGGAATTAAACTAACCCTATTATGCTAATGTCAATATTAAAGTCAAGGAATGAGACATGAGACCCAACGAAGTAGATTATGCTGAAGAAGTTCTAAAAAATATTAAGGCCCATCCAATTGCCAGAGATAACTTTGATAACCTAAGAAAGGACTACGAACATTTATATGTAGAATTTCTTTGTCAAGATTTCCCACTAGAACCAGAACAACTATCAAGACTTAAGTCAGATTTATTTCAAGCTTTTGTATTTGGTTGTACTACTGCTGTAGATTTAAATTCACATTTTAGAATCGGTTTTATTTGCCCAGAAGAGTTAACTTTTAAGGGTAAAAAAGAGTCAGGCCTATTCCTTCCTAACCAACAATTAGTTGATACAACTAAGAAGCTAATTCTCTAAATTTGATATTAGTTTAGCAATTTGGTATCCTAATACTTAGAGGAATTAATGGCAAAGAAAGCGGTCAGGGGTTTAAAACCTAAAATTATTAAAGAAGAGAGCAAGGCTTTAACGCCAGTTGTCCAAACTATTAATAAACCTGAAGAACAGGAAGCACCGCCAATTGATCCAATATATTTATTGACCCCCTTAGAACGTGCCAATGCCCTTCCAGACCATTCAAAAACGTTCACTAGGGAAAAGCATATACAAATGATTAATAACCTAATGAACACCGATTTAGCGACTATAAATCGGATTACAAAACATGGGGCAAAGTATGCCTCTGTTCATGAGTTACAAATTCTGGACATAGCTAGGGAATCTTTAAATCAAAAGAACGAAGATCGCCATAAGCTTTCTGCCTATATGTGGGAAAGAACCTACGGTAAGAACCCACAAAAGATTGAACATAGCGGTGGATTAAACGGGCCTGTTAATGATGCTTATATGATGGACACTTTTGGAATCGATAGCATTACAAAAGAAGAGATGGAACAAATGGTTCAAGAGGTAGGGTTAAATAATGACCTCTCGAAATAACCTAACACCACAACAACTTGTAAAAAACTTTTTAAACAATCCCAATATTTCTAAAGAAAGAAAAAAGCTTTTCGTAGAAACCCAAGCAGCAAGAACAAATTTTTTAGATTTTGTTAAATTTACAAAACCTGATTATAGAGTTAACTGGCACCATAAATTAATTTGTGATGAGCTAGATAGTTTTTTAAAAGACCCTGAAAGACAGTTCCTAATGGTTTTCGTAGCACCAAGAAGAGGGAAGTCTGAAATTATCTCAAGACGATTTCCGGCCTATGTATTTGGTAGAAACCCAGATGCAAATATTATTGCAACTTCCTATGGTTCAGATTTAGCTTCAGCAATGAACCGTGACGTACAAAGAATTATTGATAACGACAGGTATCGCCTAGTATTTCCAAAAACATTTTTAAACTCTAAGAACATTAAATCAACCTCAAAGGGTTCTTATATTAGAACGTCCGATAAGTTTGAGATTGTGGGAAGAAAGGGTGGATACCGCTCTGCTGGTGTTAACGAAGGTATTACAGGTATGGGGGCAGATATTGCTCTAATTGACGACCCTATTAAAAACTTTGAAGACGCAATGTCTTTAGTTAAACAGGAAGCCGCCTTCAACTGGTATCAGTCAACTTTATTTACTCGTCTACAAGGGATGAGAAAAGTAATTATGGTTATGACCAGATGGTCAGAAAACGACCTAGCTGGAAAGATTTTAGAAGAAGCCAAGAAGAACCCAGATGCACCTCAGTGGGAAGTTATTTCTCTACCCGAAGAGTTCGATCCAGACAATCCTGATCTACACCCAGAAGACCCAAGACTAGAAGAGGGTGAATTATTATGGCCTGAAGAGTTTAATAGAAAAATTGTTAATCAACAGAAACACTCTGTCGGTACAAAAATATGGACCTCTCTATATCAGCAACGGCCAAGTCCAGGCGATGGAACAATCTTTAAAACAAGTTGGTTCAAATACTACAAGGAACTTCCAGAGTTTGATTCAATTAGAGCATCAGTTGACTGTACGTTCAGCGACACGGCTAAGTCCGATTATGTCGCAATGACCGTTTGGGGTATTAAAGGTGCCAATAAATATTTACTACACCTTGTAAGAGATCGATTAGATTTTGGTGCAACCATTACTGAACTTCTCAGACTTAAAGTTATGTTCCCAAGCTGTGAAAAAATTGTAATAGAAAATAAGGCGAACGGACCAGCAGTAATATCAACACTAAAAGATAAAATTCCAGGCATAGTTGAGTACAACCCAAAAGAATCTAAGCAAGCAAGGGCAACAGCAGTTTCTCCTCAATTTGAAGCTGGTAATATTCATTTACCAGATCCGTATTATGAACCAAACAGATTACATAGACCGTGGTGTTATACCCCAATTAATAAATCTACAACTATTTTGTTACAAGAATTTTTAAAAGAGTTTCAAACTTTTCCAGGCGGTAAGAACGACGATATGGTTGACTCGACTGTTCAGTTCCTTCTTAGTGAGGGTGGTACAACTAAGTGGATCGACGACCTTCTTAAACAACCTGAACAGAATATTCAACAAGCTATTTCAAAATACGATCAGTCCCTATCTGATATTATGGGATGGAATTTAGAGAACAGAGTACAGAAACAAAACGAGCTTTATAACTTAACTTCAGAAGAAGCAGTTCTTGCATATATTAGAGGTGAAACGTGAGCGATCAAAGACCCCCATTTATAATTCGTCCTGCAGTTTTTTTAGATTTTGCGGAGAATACAAACGCCATAATTCCTTTAAAGGTTTATGTTGATATGGGAAACCATCTAACACCTTTATGGTCTAAGATGGTTAAATTAGCGGATGGAAGACAATACGTTTATGTTAAAGAGGCCCACAATAAATATAAGACACCAATCTATAAACCGCTTATTGAAGAAGAGGAAGAGTCTCACCAAGATAAATCAATTGATCAGTTATTAGATCAAATTGCCGGAGACGAACAGATCATTCTATCACACGAAGAGTTCATCGATCACTTAATTAGAAAAATCAAAGACTTAGAAAACTGTGAATTATCCAGTGAAGAAATTGGCAATCGTGAGTTACAATTATTCTATGCCAACAAAGAACAAGACGTTGAAGAGAGTTCGCCTAAAGAGTAGAGAAACCCTAGAAAAAGAGGGCAAGGTTCTTTATCGCTCTGAGGTTGATAAAACCTATATTTTAACTGATGGAAAGGAAGTATTTAAACACTTTGACGCTAATTGTTTTAAGAAGATTTATACAGTGGCAGAGACGGAAAAGGTAATAAGCTTAGAGACCTTTAATGAACTAAAAGACCTATTTGAAGTTATTAAGGATTAGGTTTAAAATCAGGCTACCCCCAGAATAGAAGCACTGTAATAAGAACGAAAATTGTCGACGTTTTCGTTGTAAAGAGCCCTTTGAAATGGGGGTCCATATTAAAAAATCAAACACTTTTAATCACTTACATACCTAAATAATAGTTTATTTTGTGTCATATTAATAATATATTAATAAAGTTAACTATTATTTATGGAGTGTGTTATATGCAAACAACGGCTATTCTCGAAGTCCTGCAAACGATCTCAAATAAATGTTCAAACGCCTTAAGCGAGCACAATGGAAACTTTTGTAATAACCCCATTAAATCAGTTAGTGAAATCAAAGTTATTACAGACACTTTAATAGCGTCTTTAACTGACGAGCTAAAAAGTAAAAACGAATTTTTAAATAAATGGTTATTAAAGAAAATAGAGGTTGAAAAGGATAACTCAACTTTCACTTGTAGAATGTGCGGTACTCCAGAATTATCAAGAAGACACGAGCAGGCAGGAGACGAAGACGTTTGCATTACTTGTAGAGAGGGTGTGGAATAATTATGGAAAAGTTTGTTTTCTTAACTGGTGAATTAACGGCCTATAAAGATATAACTCTACATTTAGAGGATCGGGAATTTACTTTACCAAAAATAAGACAATACTCATTTTTCATACCACACACATTTTCAGATATAGATTACGATCACGCTTTATATTGCGTAAAAACTATGTTCAAATTATGTTACTCGGATGCAAAAGATATAAAGGTTCATATAAATAATATGATTCGCATTACCGAAAAAGAGTTTGAGAAAAACTTAGGAACAATAAACAAGGATCGGTTTATGTTGTGGTTTGATACAACAATCTCTAAAGAGGTTATTTCTAAAATTTTAAAGAATCCAAAAAACAAAGTTGATGAAGTTGCTTGCTTCGTACTCGATCCAGAACACAATTGGACGGTTGTATTCACAGAAGAGAAGGGTTTTATTTTTGTGAATGTAGAAGCTTCTTTATGGCGACTACCAGATGAAGAAGAAGAGAAAGAAATTTCAAATTTAAAGTTAGATGCTCAAAAATTTTTCACCGTTAAACTATCGAACCAAGTAAGAAGCTAATGGAAAAGATTTGCACAGATTGTACAGAACCATTCGTTCAAAAACCAAACCAAAAATATAAAAGAAAATTTCCAGATAAGTGCCCTTTATGTGCATTAATAAATACACCAAATAAAAGTTATTCAAATCCAACACACGGCCATAGAAGTAACGGAAAGCGAGAAAAGCTTTATGTTAAATGGGTTCAAATGAATATGAGCTGTAATAGTGAAAAGTGTAAGGACTATAAATATGTTGGAGCAAAGGGAATTAAGATTTGTAAAGGTTGGAAAACGTATGAAGGTTTTAGACGTTGGGCCTTGAGTAAAAATTATAAAGATGGAATGATTTTTAAAAGAATTAATTTAACTGAAGACTATACTCCAACAAACTGCAAGTTCTTGGCCACAAGGGCAAACAAACTTTATACCCATAATGGTTTCCACTATACTGCTGAACAGCTAAAGAAAACACTAGGTTCAAAAGTCCCACTCAAAACAATAAAAAGAAGGTTAGAAAGAAAGTGGGACGTACCATCGGCTTTCTTACAACCTAGCGACATTAGAATTAGAAGATCAAAGAAAGTTTCTGTTGTCACCTTGGATTAGATAGTCATAATTAAATAATGACTATTAATATCGAAGAAATTCGTAATTTCAAAAAACATCATTTTTATACTCGGTTAATGGAGCGTTTTGCTCTAACAATGACAGCGGCAGAATTTGATGCCCTAGCCGAACAAATTGAAGACTACAATCCAAAACCTTTATTAATAGAGGAAGATGGAAAATCTTTTCACATGGTAACAATCTCAGGTCAACAATTAATTGTTCTATACGATTGGGACTATAAAGTTATGCTTACTTGCTACCACCATGGTTGGTTAGCACAAAATGAGCATGGTCAGTGGGAACAGGTTAAAAGATATAAAAGTAAAAACATCAGAAAGTTTAATTATTTGAACACTAAGCGAAGACAGGGTAAGATCTAGTTTTTACAAAAGTCAATTTTTTCACTATACTATTATTAGGAGATATTTATGTACGATATTAAAAAAATAAAAAACGCAAGCTATAACCCTAGAAGCATGACAAAAGAAACTAAAAGGGCCTTAGCAAAATCTATGGAAGAGTTTGAAGATATTTCAGGGATTGTTTTAAACAAGAAAACTGGAAATATTGTTTCAGGGAACCATCGTTGGAATAACCTAATTGAAAAGTTTGGGAAAGGAAAACTAGAACTAAAAGAAATTTCTAATAACATTTATTCAATTGAAGCCGATAATGAGCCTACTGGTTTTTTAATGAAGACGGTTGATTGGGATTTACAAAAAGAAAAGGCTGCAAACATTGCTGCAAACTCAGACTTGTTATCAGGTCAGTTCGATAGCTCATTACAAGATATTCTTAGCGAGCTTAATGAAGGTTTTGATTTAGATGTATTTGAAGCTTTAAGGTTTGACGAGCTATCAATCGACCTAACAAGCTTAGACGACGATATTTCTTTAGATGGTAACTCACAAGAAAATAAAATGAGACTAACCAAAGAAGGCCAACAAAGAAATAGAGATTTGGAAGGTGCACATACAGAAGAAGTACCTGAAGTTAAAATTATTTTAACTCAAGTAAAGCTTTCTGTTCCTGGTGAATTAGAAGCAGAAGTAAGAGCAGACCTTAGCAAGTGGTTAAACAAGAAACATTATAAAGATGAAGTTAAGGTTCTATAATGAATTCAAAATATGTTAAGGCCTGCTTATGTGGATATTTTAGATTCGTTAATGGGGCCAAATATATTGCAACAGAGGCCGGAGAATTTAACTCGGACTTTTTGGCCATTAAAAATTCTAAGGTTTACGAGGTTGAGATAAAAACCTCTAAAGCAGACTTTAATAATGATTTCAAAAAACCCAAGCACAGAATTTATCAATATTTTACTGAAGGTTCAAATAAGAGACAGTTTGACTCTGTTCCAAATTATTTTTATTTCTGTATACCTAAACAGCTAGGTGAATACGCTTTAACTAAATTGGTCGGTTCTAAATACGGTTTAATGATCGTGGACGATGAGGACCACAGGGTTGAACGGTTATATCGCGATTATTGTAAGGAAGCGGAGTGTAGAGAGTTTGAAAATGATTTACACGAAAATGGTATCGTAATCTTAAGCAAGGGCGAACCGCGTTACGGAAGGGTCATATATGAACTTCAAGCAATGGTAGAGAAATCATGGAACGAAAGAATAAGGATTGTAAAAAAGGCCCAAGCAATACATAATTTGAATTGTTCCAGAACCATGATGTTTAATATTTGTAGGCGAGCTTCTTCAGAACTAGCAAGCCTTAGAATTGATAATTATATTTTAAATAACAAGGATAAAGTCAATGGCTAAGAAAGTAGCAATGAGAAAAGCAAAAGCAGTAAAAATGCCATCACCTAAAGACTTAGCACCAGCAAGTTATAACCCAAGAAAAATGTCAGATGAATCTAGGTCTTCTCTAAAAAGATCGATGGAAGAGTTTCAAGACATTTCAGGTATTACTTGGAACAAAAAAACAAACAACATTGTAACCGGCCACCATAGATGGCAGAGCCTAATTGATTTACATGGTTTAGAAAACCTAGACTTTAAACAATTGGCAGACGATAAATATTCAATCGTTACAAAAGATGGCGAAGATACTTCTTTTATTATGCGAGTTGTAGACTGGGATTTAGGAAGAGAGAAAGCAGCTAACGTAGCGGCCAATTCACAAACACTAACCGGACAGTTCACGATCGAACTTCAAGATGTTTTAGGTTCTATTGAAGATGAGTTTAGCGACCTTTTTCATGACCTAAGATTTGAAGACTTAAAGATCGATTTTAACTTCGGTGAAAAAGCTGAGAACAATGCTGACGAGTGGTCTTCAGATATTGGTCGTATTGATAAACTTAATTCTGACGAAAGAGAAATGTTTGACACCATTACAGTTCTTGTTTCAAAAACTGAGAACCTAGCCAAAGTAAAAGAAAAGGTACAAGCGGCTGTTGAAGGTTGTGATGCAAAAGTCAAATAATAAAAAAATAGAAAAGCCTTTTGATAACAAGCTTAACATTCTTGTAGCATATCCCTATTTTACCGATCAAATGATTTCGGCCATCCATAGAGAACTAGAGCCGGATGAATATCGCCTTATCGTGGACTCAGGGGCCTTCTCAGCTTACAACGCAGGTATTGAGGTCAAGCTAGATGATTATTGTAACTTTATTAGAAAGCTTGAGGCTAACAAGATTAATATGGAAGCCTATATTCAGCTCGACGTTGTATTCAACGAAGAAGAAACTCTTAAAAATCTTAAAATAATGAAGGAAAGAGGTTTCAACCCTGCTCCTGTTTTTACTCGTGGTGCAAACGATGAGTATTTCAAAGAAATGGTTAAGAACGATGAATATGTTTTTGTTGGTGGTGTTCAGAAAGGAACTAACCATGAGAACTTCGCGAAGTGGATTCTAGAGAACTCTATGGGTAAGAAGGTTCACTTACTTGCCTTCATTCGTCCAGATTTTATTAACCACTATAAACCGTATTCAGTTGATTCTAGTTCTTGGTCTTGTACTTCTCGTTTCGGTAACATTGCTTACTACGCGAATGGTAGAATGAATACACTGGATAAAAATACATTCTCTAAAAAACCACCACAGGCATTTTTAGATTCTTGTAAGAAGCTGGGAATCTGCCAAAATACAATTGATAAACTAAGGTTTAATGATTCTTGGAAATCTTTTGGTGCCACTCAATGTGGTGGTGATCCTAATGTTCCTTCAAAAGGATTGGCCCAATTAATTACATTAATACATTACGCTTACTATACCGTTTTAGCTCAAAACAGAATTGGTACAAAGATTTATATGGCCGTAGGTCAACCACTACACTTTTCAATTATGTGTGCTGGATACAAACACCTTAAAAGGCATAAACTAATATGAACATAAGGTATCATCTTCTTTGTGGTATTTTCATGGACGTAGCGGCTGGTACAAAGGGTGTAATGACGTTGTTCTCTGTTATCCCTGACCTTCCATTAATATTTAATGAAATCAGAATACGGGCTCTACAGAAGCCTTTCGTAGCCGAAGAGGTTCCTACGTGGATTTTCAATTCATACATGACTACGCACAGCCTATTCTTTTTAATTCTTATTTATCAAATATCGGAACTTGGATTCATTGCTTACCTAGTTCACATTCTAGCGGATTGGTTTACGCATACTGGCCGTTTCTCAGCCCGACCTTTGTATCCTTTTACATACACGGTAAAGTTTGGACGGGAGATATTGAAATGAAAACTTGTATTTTATTTTCTGGTGGTTGGGATAGTGTAGCGGTTGCTTTGAAAGTACCCGATGCGGATTTGTTATTTTTTAACTACGGACAAACTTATGCTGAAAATGAATTAAAAGTCGTCATGGAATTCGCTAACGAACATAAGCGATATTACAAAGTTAAAAACTTAGATTTAAAACACGACATAGAAAGAAGAAATTTTTATTTAATTTTAGAAGCTAAGAAATTAGGTTACCAAAAAATTTACACAGGTAATAGAAACCTAATTCCTTTATTTGATAAATATAAAGATAGTAATTGGTTAACCCTTAAAATTTTAGGTTGGCTTTCTAACCTAACAATTAAGATGCCTATAGTTGGATGGAATAAAAAAGTAATCATTAATTTCGTTGCAGATCGAACAACGGTTGTGCCCTATAATTGTTATAATAACTTGAACGATTATAGAACTTGTGAATGTCAGAATTGCCAAGAGATCAAGGAAATTCTTCAATAATTTTACCCTAAAAACACCAATAATTCCAATAACTTAAATACCTTATCAAGGATTAAGGTTTTTTAAGATTTTTAGTGATGTTTTTCCATTAACAATTATATATAAATTTGGAAATTAAAAAAAGATAACAATTTTAACCATAATCAGGATGAATTAGGGTTAAGAAAAGTTTTAGCACACACACACCTAAATGGAGGCATTTGTAATGGTAACGGAAACTTCTGACACGAAAGTAAAGACTCAAAAATCATGCTACTCAATGTTTATTAAATGGCAAAGTTCATTGGATAAAACCGAATCAAAAGGTAAAAATAGTGTGGCACATTATGTTCATGCGTGTATCCACGGCTACCCCAAAGGAACAACTATTAACCCAAGTTTGTTAAAAACTAGAGTTAACGGAATTAAGGCCCACGCTGAAACCAACAATTTAGCAGTAACGGATATGGAAGTTAAAAAAGCCATGGAACTTATTGAGAAATATAAAGAATCTAAACGAGCAAAAGATTTTAAAAATGAAAGAACTTTCTGATGAAGTTTGCTCTGCTTTTAATATGCTAGACGATCAATCTCTATCGGGCAGGTTTTCGGCCGATAATCATTTTAAATTATATGACTCATCAATTTCTGAACAAATGCAAAAGGTAGATTCCTTTTTGTGGGATATGGTTTTAAACGAGTCAGGAATTTTTAACATAACCTCGCAAGACCTGAAGGATAAGTTAAAAGATAAATACAACTATTATTCAATCGAAGGTAAAAGAAAAACCCTTGATAATGGTGAGTACGACATAACCGTTCCAGTGTTTACAGTTAATGCCGTAAACGAGGTTATAGACGGAATAGTTAAGAACCTACCAAGCGTTAGAACCGCGACCCTTAGAGAGGTGTTTAACAAGCTTAATAAGGCTCTTTATATTAGGGATAGAAATAACCGTGAAAGTTGGGATCAACAATCTAAACTTAAAATCGAAAAGAAAATGAGGTTTAATTATTTTCAAGATTTAACAAAAGATAGAATGCCAAGTATTTATAGTTGGTCTTATGATTACAGGCCTTACGGAAACCCAAGATTATTTGGTGATTTAGAAAACGCTTTTAGAATGATCGACGGCCAAACAAATTTAAAAATTGAAGACAGAATTTGCACCAAAATGATAAGTGAGTTTACCCAAGCAAAGTACGAAAGCACAAATTTTCCAATGAAATTTAGCAATGAGTATTTTGAAGTTCAGTGTTATAAGAAAGGAACTGTTTTATTAACTTTTCACAAAGAGAAGTTAAAAGTCTTAGATCAGTTTAATAAGTATTCAACAAATGGAAGCAATTTAGCTTAGGAGAAGAAATGAAAGTGAACAAGTTACCAAATAAACCAAGTAGTCTTTTAAGGTTGGCGATGAACGATGCCGATCACCTTATATCACTTGGTGTTAGAATTAACATGAGTGCTTGGGTAAGAATGCTCGACGATAAAGTTTGCACAGTTTGTTTAGGTGGCGCCGCCTTAGTTTCAAACTTTTCAAAGAAAGATTACACAGTTTATTCGTGTGGAACATATAACCTTACTAGCCCTAAAAACCTTAGCAACGAAGACGAAAAAATTGAGGCGCTTAATAATTTCAGACTCGGTGAGATATTAGACGGTGTTGGTACTTTTTACGGTTGCGAATATAGTAGGTCACTAAATATAGTTAATAAGCTTAATCAAGTTTTTTTAGATCAACTTGGTTTGCAAATTAACTTTACTCAGGAAGTACAGGACGAATGGCCCGAGTGTAGCGGTAATTTATCAAAAGAAGAAATCAACACTTTATTTTTTACTTTAGAATTTGTTGCAAAAGGTTTGGAAGAAATTGGGCACTAAAATAACTTTACACATTAACGGTACGAACAATAGAACTTTCTGTGGTCATAAGAAAACAGAAAAGACTCAAACAATAGCCGAAGATATTTTGTATGCAGCTAATTGTAAAACATGCTTATGGAATTTAACCCAAGATAGAAAATATAGTTTAAAGGTTTACGAAGAATTGAAAGAAGCTAAAAAAAGACTGAGAGAATTAAATGACTAAGATAATAGTAACAGGTGGAAGAGAGTACGATAACGAAGATCTATTATTAAAAGTTTTAACAGCACTACAGCCAACAATGATTATAGAAGGTGGGGCTGAAGGTGCAGATCGTTTAGCTCAAACTTATGCTAACCATAATAATATTAAATTAGACACGGTTGAGGCTAATTGGAAGAAGCACGGAAATAGGGCCGGAATAATTAGAAACGGAAATATGATTGCAAAACATTTAGATGCTGATTTTGTATTAGCTTTTGATGGTGGTGTAGGAACTGAGAATTGTATCAAACAAGCAAGAGAACGTGGATTAATAGTTTTAAGGGTGGAGGAATGAAAAGACAGATTATTTCACTTATTGTTTCAATAGTCGTGACCATTATAAACTCAAGCATGGGACATAAAGCATCGTGTGTTGAAATATTTATTATGATTACGGTAATCAATTGTTATTCTCTTTTATTAGTTTTGTCGGAAAAACAATGACAAGAATAAATTTATTGAAACCTGAACTATTAGCCGACATTCATTTAATGTCAAAAGAGCAAATTGTTAAAGCACTTAGTGATAACGATTGGTATGTACAAAAAACGGCTAAATCTATGGGCATAACCAGACAGGTTCTTATTACAAAAATGAGGGTATTTAAGATAGTATCAATTAGAAAACGAGGTACAAACTCAAGACAGGTAAATAGTATACACGTGAAGCACCCAAAATTTAAAGTGGCAATAAACACTTGGAGACATATTAAAAAAAGGTGTCTTAATCCTAAATGTGGAAGTTATATTTATTATGGTGCGCGAGGTATAAGGTTACACCACTCTTGGGTAACAAGTTTCGATGAATTTTTCTCTTATTGTTTGACCTTAAAAAATAGTTTCGAGAAAGATTACTCAATTGATCGTGAAAACAATAACGGAAACTATGAGCCTGGAAATTTACGGTTTATTAAGCATGTTGACCAGTGCAATAATAGAAGATCGAATCGTTTATACACACTCAATAACGAAACATTTACCTTAGCCGAAATAGCTAAGAATAATAATCTAAAATGGGAATTCTTAAGAGACAGACTAAAACTAGGTTGGACTTTAGAAGAAGCCATATCAATACCAAAAGGTAAAAAACGTGACACGAATTAATCTAATAGAGCCTAAACTTTTATCTGATTTGCATGCCCTCGCTGAGTATCGAGAGCTACCAATGGTCTTGGGTTCTCTGAGAAGGTCGTTAAAAAGTAAAAACGGTGTAAAGCTAGAAAAGCTACCCAAAGAATTCACCCTAAATAAGGGCCATGTCTCATTCTTTTATCCTAGGTTAACTTATCTAGAGAAACGTTATAATAACCTTATTAGCGAGCTTTTAAAGCGAGGTTATAACCTTAAACCGGAAGAAAGGAACGTGGACTTCACAGGTTTTCCAACCGAACTTTATAACGACTTTAAACCTAGAAAAAAAGATAAAGAAATAATCATCGAAAGAATTAAATTTCGTATGGAACAAAAACCACATCTTTATTTTTATTATGGAAAACCAGTAGGTGATAGTTTTTTTAGTAAACTGGAGAGATCATGATTATTACGGCTATTAAGTGTGATCAGTGTAAAAATGTTCACGAGGTAAAAGAGGTTCCAAAAGATTGGGCAACAATAGGTGCCGTAGTTAGGATTAGAGGTATTTCACAATCTGAGAACAGAAACGATGCGACAAGAAAAAGAAGGGCTAAATTAGCTTCTTTATTTAAAGTAACCCATATTTGTCCTGATTGTGTTGAGTTAATGTTAACTGGTAATATTTCTACTAAAATTGAGGCACCAAAAAATGGATGATTACGATTTTCTGGATCACGAAATAAAACGAAGAGCCTTAATGGCAGCTACAAAAGTTTATATCCCAAACTATAAAGTTCTAATAACCGATATTTACACTCCACCGCTAATTGAGGAAACAAAATGCGACCGCCAAGAACCTTTCTATATTCGGATACCCACTTTGGTCATGAAAAAGTTATTATGTTGGAGAATAGGCCCTTTAAAGATTTACAGGAAATGGAAAAGGCTCTTATTAAAAATTGGAACCAAACTGTTCAACCAAATGACATAATTTATTTCTTAGGTGACTTTAGTTTCTCAGGAGTCGAAAAAACAAGGGCAATTCTTTCTATATTGAATGGAAGAAAAATACTCATTATAGGGAACCACGATTTAAAGCATTCTTATAACTGGTGGTTTAGGGCAGGGTTTACGGCCGTAGCGGATGAGATGGTTATAAGACTAAATACCAACATAAGGGTTAAGCTTTGCCATTACCCTTATTTAGATAACTACGAAGCCGACCGATACACAGGTATAAGACCACAAAAAAGTGACCTTTGGTTAATCCATGGCCATACCCACGGTTTAGAAAATAAGGTTGATTACGTTAGTCGTAGTATTTCTGTTTCTTGTGAGAACTGGAACTATAAACCAGTGGATGCGGACACCATTATAGACATCATAAATAAGGCTTCGGACCTTAAATAAAACACCCTCTTTTTGATAATTTTAATTAACGTGCTACACTTTTCTTAGTTCAAAGTACCAAGGAAGGTTTAAGTGGCCAAATCTAAAAAAGACCCATCTAAGGATCTTGCTCTCGAACGTAAAAAATTCATAGATGCCTATATTGAATTAAAAAAGAAAAACCCTAAAATTGTTGTCACTAGAGATTCGCTTTGTTTTAAGCACGGATTATCAAGAAAAAGAATTGTAAAAATTTTTGGAAATTTTAAAGCTTATGTTATGGAAGCCGAGGGTGCTTATTTAAAATCAATCCCAGCTTCGAAGAGGGCTTTACTATCTGAGCGTTCTAAGAAGTTTAACTGTGACGCGACAAAAGAAGATTGTATTAATGATCTTCGTACCTTACAAGAAGAGCATGATGGGACTTTTATTACTAGAAACTTTTACCGTGAGCATGGTATTTATTCCGACTCTACTTGGAACCAGTATTATGGTACTTTCGCCGAGTTTCGCAAGCAAGCCGGACTCGAACTAACACGGCCCCAACAAGCATTAGAAAAAGGTATTGCAAAACAGGCATCAGTAGATCATTTAAGGGAATTTTATAGATCGGAAATGCTACCTTATTTTGGTAAGTACGATATAAAAATCTCCAACAAACAACATAAAACGATATTAGTTGGATCGGATTTTCACGATATTGATTGTGACGATTTTGTTCTTAGTGTGTTTTTAGATACGGCAAAAAGACTCCAGCCTGATGTTATTGTCCTAAATGGAGATGTGTTCGATTGCTACGACGCGAGTAAATATGACAAGGATATTCGAGAGCTTAAAATTGTTGAAAGGTTTAACTACGTAAAACAAAAAATTTTTAAGGTGTTAAGAAGAGACTGCCCAAATTCACAAATTGATTTAATTCTGGGAAATCATGAATGGAGAATTGTAAATTTAATGGCGGCAAAAACACCTAACCTTAGAGTAATTTTATCAGATGTTATGGGTTTAAGCCTATCTGATGTTTTTGGTTTAGCCGAGTTTAAGATTAACTTAATTTGTAAGATTGATATATCAGCTTTTACAAACGCTGATAGAAATAAAGAATTAAGAAAGAATTTTCGTGTTTATTATGAGTGTTTCGTAGTGGGCCATTTTAAAGATCTTGGTTATGGAATGTCTGGAAGCTCGGGACACTGCCACCGTCCATCAACAGAAACTTTTACAAACCTTGTAAGGGGTAAGTGTACGTGGACTGAAACAGGTTGTATCGCCCATACAGAGGCCGAATACGTACAACACAGAGATAAGTGGACAAACAGTTTTTTAATAGCCCACATTGATACGGTTAAGAAGTCGGTTGTACCCGAACATATTATTATTACGGGAAATACAGCCATTATCCATGGCGTTCGTTATAATAGACTCATTGATCGCGATCAGGAGTAAATTTAAATGTCGGTAAAGTCATTTGCTAAAGATAGGATTGGGCAGGTTTTCGGAAAGTTAACAGTTATTAGTCAGGCCACGAGTAAAGAATACTTTAGTAAAAAAGAGAATAGAAAAAAGAAAAAGGCAGTATGGAATTGTGTATGCGAATGTGGGAATAGTATTACAGTTATTTCAAATTCTTTGGTAACTGGTAACACAGTATCTTGTGGTTGTTTTAAGAAAGAAACTACTACCGAATTCAACAGAAGAACTAAAACTGATTTTACATTAAATTCTTGCATTAATAGTTTGAGACTTCGTTATGTTAACGATGCTAAGAAGAGAAACTACTCTTTTGATATATCGTTTGAAACTTTTGCTAAAATAATTAAAAAAAATTGCGAATACTGCGGAATTGAACCTTACCAAGTTCACGTATCTCATTCCGGGTCAAAGTTAGTTTATAATGGTATCGATAGGGTTGACCCAAGTATGGGTTATAGTGAGGATAATATAGCCCCATGTTGCGGTCGTTGTAACCTAATGAAGCTGGATATGACTAGAGATGAATTTATTAAAATTTGTTATAGAATAGTATTGAAGGCTAAAAATAATAAAAACTACCTTAGAGTCAAGGATTCTAGGCCCTCTCAGAAAGACAGGTTGTCTAAACGTCAGCAAGAGAATTTAAACAAAAGATTACCTAGGTAATCCATTATTCTGAGATTTAAACATGAAGTTTAAAATTAAAAAATGTGATGATATTGAGCTTGTTAAAAAGCTACATAATGAAATTTTTCCGACCGACGAATGGTACGAAAATAAAAATGCGGTTTCTTGGGTTGTTTGGTTTAATGAACAACCAATTGGTTTTTGCATGGTTTCAATGTTGGAGGGTAAGATAGCCTTCTTAGCTAGGGCAGGGGTTAAAAGAGATTTTAGAGGTAACGGCCTACAGGTTAGAATGATAAGAGTTAGAGAGGCTTACTGTAAAAAACAACGCTTTACTAAAGTAATAACCTACACTAAGATTTACAATATAACATCAAGCCGTAATTTACAGAAGTGTGGCTACTGGCTTTACATACCGCAGTACGAGTATGCAGATAAAAACTGCTTATATTGGTACAAGGAAATAAAATGAAATTAGCTGAAAAAGTCATAGCCTTATTCAACGATGAAGAAATAGTTTTAGAATCGAACTATAGAGACCCTGCCTTAATTGTAAAATTAACAATAGATAAAATAAGATCGCTAGAAGTTAAATATAGAGTAAGGGCAACTCCAAGTCTTGATTCTTTAGAAAAGTGTTTAATTGATTATATAGAGAGACAAGGCGAAGTTCCGGTAAAACTATCGAGAACTAAAGCAATTCTTATTTACAACGAATCGGTTGAAATGTTTAAGGCTTCTTTTGTCGATACCCTTAAGGCCTATACAAATTTACTAAAAAAAGCTAAAGAATTTAATTCGTGGATTGATATTAGAAAAATGGTTGAACCATTAGCTACAATTCAAGTTACGGAAATTAAAAAATGAAAATAGCAAGACAAGTCATATTTCTAATTAGCGAAGGCTATGAATTCAAAACTCTTAAAGATAATAAGAAACCTTTAACAGACGAAGAAAGACAAGAAGTTATGGACGCTGGAGCTACTTGGCATCACGGGCCTAATGGTGAAGAAACACCTGCCATTAGTAAAGCTGAAGTTCGTGGTGAAACAGTTTACTTTACTTATACTCACAGAGCTTTTCAATCAGCAACTACTTTAAAAGGGGCGATTAAAGCATTCCACGATTTTATAAAGGAAACAGCATGAAACTAGCTAAATCAGTATTAAGTTTATTTGAAGAAAAAATCGAATCTTTGGATGGTAAACATATTAAAGAAATTCAAAGTGAATTAGGTGAGTACTCTAAGGATTGGCCGGAAGAAGTTTTTACCGTTGTACCAGATGGTATGATCGAGTGGTCCAACGATGGTGAAGATAGTACAAACAATGTTAAGGATGCTGACGTTTCAATTGCAGATGTTTCAGAACTGTTTAAACTTCTTCAAGATACTCTAGATTTTGAAATAGATTACAAAAACGTAAAAGATCAAGAAATTGAACAAATTTTTGATTCTCTAAAAAATAAAGAATTTACAGTTAAAACTCAGATAACGTCTTCTCATAAAGGTAAAGAACAAAAAGAAGAATGCAGCGTCGAGTTTAAAATTGTTGACTGTAAGTACAATAAGAACAAAAATAAAATTGAAGTAAAAGTAAAAGATGTTTCTCTAGTTTAAGGTCAAGTATGGACAAGAAAATTGATTTAGCAGTCGGAGACGGTTTATTTTATACCATCCAAGGTGAAGGTAAATTTGTTGGTTATCCCTGCACTTTCATTCGTCTTAGCCGTTGTAACCTTCGCTGTTCTTGGGCCAATAAGGACGGCTCAATTACTCAATGCGACACACCACACACTTCATTTAATCCACAAATAGAAAAGAAATCAATCTCCGAGATAGTCGACTACGTTCTAGAACAACCGGCCGAACACGTTGTCGTATCAGGTGGTGAACCATATTTTCAAGCTGCTGTTGTAGAACTTTTTGAGCTATTAAATAAAGCCGGAAGATATGTAACGGTCGAGACGAACGGTACGATTTACAGGGAATCAAAGGTTGATTTCGTAAGCATAAGCCCTAAGCTTAAGTCCAGTTCTGCCTGCCCTATAAACGGCGTAAAACACGATAAAAACCGAATTAACTATAAGGCCCTAGCCAACTTTATTTCAAACCATGATTACCAGTTCAAATTTGTAATAAATGAAGAATCTGAGATAATTGAAATCGAAGAAATACGCGAAGAGTTGAAAAAACTTACGGGAATAGATATTTCTGATAGAATATGGTTAATGCCCCAAGGTATTTCAGAGGCCCAGTTTAAAGACAAACTAGAATGGATGTTCGAGGTTTGTAAAAGAAAAAACTGGAAGTTTACGGATAGATTACATATTCGCGTTTACGGACAAAGGAAGGGAGTATGAAACTAGCACAAGAATTATTAATGACCGTTGATGGTTTTGACGGAACATTTTTAAACATAACAAATAAATTATTAGAAGAAATTTCTGAAGCTTCTGATAGCGAACTAGTCACGGTTAAATCTCAAGTTGAAAAAATTAGAGATGCCATGTCTCAGCTTCGCGTTAAAATGTACAAAGAAAAACAAGCTGGGAAATCAGACTCAGTTCTTGAACCATTAAAAAAGATGTGGTCTTCTTTTCAAAATAAGATTGTTCAACTATGGGCGGCTTACGATAAGAAACACGGTACAAAATACCACAATGCTTACGTTCAATAGTATTAATAATTAGGAGTTTTATATGAAATTAGCAAAAAAAGTTCTAGAGTATTTCGATGTAGATTTTTCACAAGATGAAAAGGCCATGGAGTTAAGAAGAAAGTATGCCCCAATGACTCAGGAAAAATTAACACAAGAAATGAGATACCTTAAAGATGTTTGCCTACCAAAGGCTGAAACAGATGCACAGAAAGAAGAAATTCTTTTTGAAATTAAGGTTATCGAAATGGTAATGGCCGAATAACTTTATTAGGTAAAATTTAATGAAATATACAGACTTAAAAACAATTCCAGAAACACCGATGATTGATAATGGTTTATCCAACGATCAAAAAAAGGCCATTATTGAAGAACATTTCAAAGCTATTATGGAGGCTCTAGGTCTCGACCTTAGAGACGACTCATTAATTGATACTCCAAGAAGAGTAGCAAAAATGTATGTTGACGAAGTTTGTTATGGTTTAGATAAAACGAAATTCCCAAAAATTACAACTGTAGATAATAAGTTTGGTTCACAAATGGTGACTGAATCTAAAATCACGGTTAACTCATTATGCGAACATCACTTTGTAACAATCGTAGGTTTCGCCCACATTTCATATATCCCTAAAGAGGGTGGAAAAGTTATTGGCCTTTCTAAAATGAATAGAATTGTTGAATACTTCTCAGCTCGTCCACAGGTTCAAGAAAGACTGACTGAACAGGTTCAAAAGTGTTTATCAGAAATCCTAGACACTGAAGACGTTGCAGTAATTATTGATGGTGTACACTTTTGCGTAAGAGCAAGAGGAATCAAAGATAGTTCTTCAATCACTAGAACTGCTTCTTTAGGTGGAAAATACCTTTCTGACTCAACCATGAGGGCAGAACTTTTCAACAACATTCCAGGGATTGCTGACTTTAAATTATAATTAATATCAGTTGCGGACATTCCATACTCAGGTTTAAATAAATATAGGCCATAAATTACATAATAAATGGAAGTTACTTTTGCGCCCAAATAGAGCACGAGATAAAGGTAAAAAACCCATTAAACAGCGACCTGAAGGTTATACGGGTAAGCGTAGGATTAAGCTTAAACAAAGGGCCAAAGAACTAAAGGCTAAGGAAAACAAAGTATGGAAAAGGAAATCTCAGACGAACAGGCCATTCAAATCTTCTGTGAAAGAAGGGAAGAACTTAGAGAATATAAGGAAAGAAATCTTAGCGAAATTTCAAATGGAGAAGAAAGATTTAGAGTAGGGTTTAATCAAAAGACCTACGAATTAAATGATATGCTAATCCGTAGGTTTGGAAGTAGTTTGTCTTAAAGTTCTTCGACCTTCATTTTTCGTTGTATAACATTTGGTACTACAGCGAATAGGTTTTCGTACATCTTTTTAGTTAGTGTTTTCTCTTCCTTAAGTCTCGTTAATAAGCTGTTAAAGTGTTTCCACTGTTTTTTCAAATCAGCCCCCTCAGAACCCTTTTTATTTGCGCTCTCAATGGCCAAAACAAGCTCTTGACAATAACCGGATAAGAAGTTTGTAACTGAGGCAAGATCCTCTTTTTTGTTAAAATAAACCTTGTACATTTTTCTCGAGTTAATCATATTTTTCTCCTATTTAGCTAATTCTTTACTGACAAATAATAAGGTATTGAACTTAATTTTCTTTAAGCATTTTTTATATTGTGCAATGGTTAATAACTCTTCAACTTTATGTGAGTCTAATAAGGTGCGAACACCCATGGAGATTTTCATATAGCTATCGTGCTGACCGCACTCAATATAACCCTTCCCTTTGTACTTTTTTTCAAGTTTCTCTTTAATCTTTTTATTAAGGGCCAATAAGTTTAGGGCCTGTTCTTGATTATAGCGATAATCCCTAATTAGTTTAATATCGGCATTGGTAGCTTTTTTAGCTTTTATTTTTTTAGGCTGCTTCTTCTTCATTAGTGATCTCCTTTTTAAGAATATAATTAGCGGCTTTTTGGGCCTGTCCTGCTGCACTTAATAACATCGATGGTTGATCTTCAAAAGTTTTTGCCCAGCTTTGTAAATAAGCTACAGAGTTATTAAAAATAGAATCATCAAAAATTCCAAATTCGGCCATTAAAAAGCTTGATGAGAACTCGGCAACTAATTCCTCTTTAGAATAAAGGTGGTCACCGAACCTAAATGTGTCCGTATCCAATCCACGATCTAACCTTTTTTTAACCCCTGTACTATGTGACATTTCGTGAAAAGCGGTTGAATAGAAGTGGAGCTCGCTTTTAAAAGACCCCCTAACTGGCATTTGAATATAGTCTAAAGAGGGGCTATAAAACGCACGATCTCCCTGAAGCGTAAACCTGATTTCCTCTTCCTCACAATAAATATCAATAAACTCATTAACCAGAGAAAGTTCAAATAGTGGCGACTCTTGTTCGTTTTCTTCATAACTAATATCCTCGGTCTGTTCAATGTTAAAAACCGTGTAATATCTTGGAACTGGTATAGCGTTAGAAGTTGATGTATTAGGTGGAACAGGTTTTCCCGTCTCTTTATCCAAAAACAACCAATAAACAATCGGAACACCTTTGGATCCCTTTTTAAGCTTGCCACCCTTTTCAACAACCTGTTTAAAGGTTAACCAATACTTTGAACCAAACTCTTCGTTCAAAAGGGCGAACATATTAAAGCCTGTATAAGGTCTTTTTGTAATAAAGTTTTGGGGTCTGGATTGTTGTGACCATGGTTTTTGCCAAGGAACCTTACCTTGCTTAATTCCCTCAATAATTTTTTCAGTTAAAATCTGATAAATTTTTTGACTCATTTTAATGGCCCCACAGTTATTTCAAAATTTCAATATTATTTTGTTCACAAAACTCTTCAAAACTTAGTCTTTCCCTTTCTTCATCGCTAAGGTTGTCATAAGCTTCACAAACTAAAATCCAGCTTTTTAATTCGCTCATAATTAATCCCATTCCCATTAAAAAACAAATTGATGTTGTTGACTTTGTTAACAACATTTTAACACGATTGATCATATTAGTCAAGTAAAATACTATATTATTACCATATTTCACCTGATTTTAAGTGATTAAAACACCTAAAACTTGCACCCTTTCCACAACGTGGTATTCTTGTATTTTATCAAAAATATCAGGGGTTTTTTGTGGATAAGTTTACCGTAAAACTATTGTGGTTTTTAAAACCTTTTATTACTTGGTTTGATCATACTTTCACCGTTTGGTGGACCGTTAAGAAAATTGATTTTGATGAGTATTATATGTATCTACCCCTTATTGAGAAGGGAGCCGTTTTCGTTACTGATACATATGGTCAAGGTTCAAACCTAATTAACCCATCAAAGGGAAAGCATGGGGCCATTTATTTTGGAACAGGCTTAAAAACTTATATTGAAGGTTTATTAGTTTCCTTAGAAAAGGAAGAACAAACTGTTCAAATGGTTAAAAAAATAGAAAGAATTAAAAAAGTTTTTGTTAACAAGAAAATTGTTGATGAAATCCCATACGTCATTGAAGCAATCGGCGAAGGTGTAACAGTAAAAAGTCTAGGTAAGTTCTTTACAACTAAAGACAAGCTGAAGGCCTTTAATCCAACTTTTGCAAATAAAGAGCAACGTTCTAATGCCGCAAATAACTGCGTAGAAGATCTGGGTCTTGGATACGACTACGGTTTTGAGGACAGTGACGATTTCAAATACTGCTTCGAAGTTGTTATTGACGGCTACAAGAAAGAGTTTCCAAACCTTCAGATCAGAGAAGAAAAGGTTCTTGGACATTACTTTTATGTTGCTGCTGCTTTTTACGACGACAAGCTATGGTCAAAATTTATTGATCTATAAAGTTATTTGTAAAAGCACTAATTTTAGACTAGACTTTAAACTATCTCAATACGGGGCAATGGCCCCTTTTTCTAATTGTTTACTTACAAAGGACCAGTAAGGTGAAGAACAAGGTATTTATCGGTGGTTTAAACTACCAAACAACTGAAGAATCTCTAAAAGAAGAACTAACTAAATATGGTAAGGTTATTGCAATTCGCGTTGTAACCGAGAGAGAGTCTGGAAAATCTAAAGGCTTTGGCTTTGCCACTTTTGAAACAGAGGCACAAGCAAATCTTGCAATCGAAGGTCTAAACAACCAAATTTTTGAAGGCCGTAGAATTGGTGTTAAACCTAATATCGAAAAGAAATAAGGAAAGTTAATGTCAAAAAAAATTATAAATCCAAGAATTCAAAAGCAAAATATTAACGAAGACCGCTCTAGTTTTAGACGTGCCGCTGTGGATTTAAACACAATCCCAGGAATGTTGGAATTTACTCGTGCCCTGAAAGAGGATGGCGAAGAAAAACAAATGAGCGACCAACTAAAGAACTTTCAACGATATTATATTCTGACAGCTTACTCACAAATGCACTCACTGGTTTCACAACAACTAAACCAGATCATTAAAATAATGGACAGTTTAAAGTCTTTTTATCTTGTCGATGTAATTGTGACGCAGTTCACAGAAGATGCTTTAGCTCCAAGAATTAGTTCTGACGACTTATTTTCATATTCTTCTAAAGACGAAAGTATTAAAAAAATATTAAATGACTTAAAAGAAGAGTTAAACCTAGACCAAATTATTCATAACATTACGCCCGATCTTTGTTTATACGGTGAATACACACTTTCAACATTCATTGAAGAAAATAATGGCCTAGTTGATCTGGTCGATGATGTCGATCAGGGTAAGATTATTTCTCTATACCAGAACGGTGATATTGAGGGCTACCTTGCTCCAAACGATTTAACTGGTGTAGTTGAAAAAAGAGATTTGGCCGACTTCGTAAAATTTTCTTTAGGTGGGCAAAGAGTTAAAGTTCAGTTTGATGATTCCGTTAAACAAAAAGCAGCAATGAACCCAGATATCGAAAGATATTTAAAAACGGTTCCAAGATATTTAAGAGTAGGTAAGTCCCTACTTTTCTCATTCGTTTCAAAACTTAGAGAGCTAGAACTTTTAGAAAAATTAGTTCCTGCAACTAAAATCAACAAGCTTTCTCAAGGTAACATCGTTGCGCTTCCGGTGCCCGAGGGCTATGACCTAGAAAAGGGTCTGGAGGCTGCAAGAAGAGTTGAAGGAATGGTTAATAAGAAGGTTATGGTTGACCCTACAGTGGGTGAAATAACAATCGAATCAATCCTATCTACGGCTGGAAAAACCAGAGTAATCCCTACTTTTGGAGACAAGGGTAGAATTGATAAATTGGACTACAAATCAGATGATGCTGACGACCTTTTTTCAAACACTATAGAAATAAGAAACATTATTTTAGATGCCGTTGGTATGCCTTCAGAACTAATTTTTAGAAGCGAAGGAAATAACAAATCAGACATTCTTAGACGTAACGCAAAATACACTAGAAAGCTAAAAACAATTCAAAAGGCCCTAACTGAAGGTCTAAAAACAATTGCTGAAATTCATTTACAAAACAAAGGTGTTACTTACGATCCGAAAGATATTGAAGTTAACTTTGTAAACACGCTTATTGAAGTCGATAATCTTGATAAATTGGAACACGCGGATGTCACTTTATCAGTTCTTAAAAACGTTAAAGATTTCTTTATCGATATGGGTGCAGAAGATTCTCCTTTCAAAACTTCCCTAAACTGGAACGTAATTAATACATGGGTTGAATCTAATCTTAGAACGGTTGGTCTATCTGATGCGTTAAAAACAAAAGAAGAGGGTGGGCCGGATATTAATAAGGAAGCTGATGCGGCTTTAACTTCAGACGACGAAATGGAACAAGATATGTTTACTTCACCAGAAGCAGAACATCAACCTGAGCCAGAGCCAACGCCTGAAGCGGAACCAACACAACAAGAAAAATATCCAAATATCCCATTTGAAGTAAAGATGGAAAACAAAAAAAGAAAAGCAGTTAGAGGGAAAAAATTATGAAAGCAGGAAACGTACTCGCTAAATTAAAATCTCTTGAAATTAAAGAAGACGTTAAAAACGCGATTGAGATTTTAAGAACACATTTACCAGATGATTTCGTAGCTTATAACGGAGTAAAATGGCCTGAGAACCATATTAAAGAGTACAATAAAATTGTTGATGAAATAAATAAAGCAATTGAGAAGGGTGAAAAAATACCAAGTTCTCTAATTGATAAAAGCTGTAAACTTTTTAATTTATATTGTTCTAAATAATAAGGATTTAAAATGAAAGCAAAAAAAGTATTAGAAAATCTAAGAGAACTTAATGAAGCACCAATTCCTTCTAGAGATAGACAGGAATTTAAAAAGAATTTTAAGGCTTTAGAAGATAGTGTAAAAACCATCAATAACATACTTCCAATGATTCAAAAGAATTTTGATAATATATTTGGTGTTAATAAAACCGATAACGGTTTTGGTAAAAAATACATTGAAGAAGTTAAAGAGTTTTTAGACGATCTTTTAACAAATGTTGAAATGACAGCCAACGATGATGAATCAAGTTGGAGAAACGAGGGTATGCACTATTCGACTAAACTAAGACAGGTCGAAGGTTCTGGTGGAACTAGAAAGGCTAAAATGGCCATCAGAGAAGCTAAAAGAATTGTGGAAAATCTTTTAGATATAAATCACCCTTCACCATCACCAATGACTAAAGACGATAAACAACTTCTTCTAGACTCACAAGAAGACCTAAGCTCTGCTATGTCAAAAGTGGTTGAAGCAAAGGTTGGAAAAAGATCGAAATGGCACGAATCTAATAAGCTTTCTTGGGGTGATGTTGTAAACAAATATACAAAAGAGATTGATAAGTTCTGTGACGTAGATGTGTATAGCTTATTAGTTATGGCAACAATGAATGATGGTATGGGTGGGATTTCAAACCTATATTGGAATTATATTAAGTCTCTTGCAACTGGTAAGCTACCTGACGATGTTGAAGATGAGTTAGAAGGTTATAGTGAGAAATTTCACAATGAGCTTGTATCTGAATTGAAGGGTAAGCCAGATAAGGTTAAAAAATTAGAGGCTTCGTTGAGAAAATTTTCTAACGAGATAGATGATATAGATAAATCTACTTACGATTGGTAAAAATAAATGCTAGCAAAAAAACTATTAAATCTATTCGAGTCAAAATTTGAAGATCAACTGCAAAGTTGTATCGAAGAACTTGGCCTATCGGATTTAGTTACAATTGATTATTATGAAGTGGATGAAGAGGGTTCTCTAATTGTTTCTTTTGTTAACAACGAAACAGAAGAGGACATGACTATCGCTTTTTCAGTTGATGAAGACGGTTCTCCTATTGCGCTCTATGTTGATTCTGAAGACGATGCTGGTGAATCTTCTTATGTTGATTTATCAGATTTAGATGTCCCAATGATCGATGGAAAGATTGACTTTGAAACTAGCTTTGAATGGTTAGACCCAGAAGTTCTTTTAGATATTTTAGACGGTGACGAAGAAGAAGTGGAAGAAGCCTCTGTTTATGTAATTAGAGGTGGTAAGAAAGTAAAAAAAAAGTTAGTTCGAAGAAAGCGTAGAAAACCAATGACGGCCAATAGAAGACAGGCCATCAGAAAAGCTGTTATTAGTAGAAGAAAAACTAAGAACCAAGCAAATAGAAGACGAGCTAAATCTTTAAAGCTGAGAAACAGATCAAAGCTTAAGAGAAGTACAAATAAACGTATGCGCGTAGCATATTAGGATAAAGTCATGGATCAGGAAACTAAAGCATTACAGGAAAATATTGCCCGTTTAGCAATCCAAGTTTCAAGAAGACTTAGACTTGCAAGTGGGGAAGAAAAGCTAAATATGGTTGGAGCTCTTTCTGGTCTCTCAGTGGCCGCAACAATAGCTGAAGCAAGCCCAAGTGCTGCAAGAACTCTATACAGTCAAGCAAGACAACTAGCAGCTTTAAAAGGTGACAAAAATGACGGGTAAATCAAGTGAGGAAAAGGTAATGGAAGCGCACATGAAGCACTTGAACGAGAGGCTTGACCGTTTCGACGATCTTTTTGAGAAGCTTTTTGATAGACAAGATAATATGTCAAAAATTCTTGAAAGGAATACCGTTATTGTTGATGAGCATCAAAAGCGTTCAACACACTTAGAAAGAATAGTTTCCGCATTAAAAGACGCTCTTGAGGCGTTATCTAGAAAGTTTACATTTTTAGAGAAAGACCTGGAAAGCCTGCAATCAGAGTTCAAACCAGTAAAAGATCATGTAAAGGAAGTAAGCTCAATATTCCACCTTTTTAGCTGGATGCCTAAAATTTTACAAGGTACAATTTTACTTTTAACTCTACTGAGCGCAGTATATGGAGTAGTAGCAGTTGTTAGAGAAGCAAAGATAGATGTGCCAAAGGCGCTCGATAATTTAGATAGAATCAAATAGTTAAGGGGCAATGTCATGTTAAAATTTTTATCCGTTCTAGACGTACAAACATTTTTAGTTGAAGTTAGGTCTTTTGATAAACTTAACGAAGCAAAAGTTGGATACCAACCAACACACGAAGAAATGGAATTGTTCATTAAAGCAAGATCTCCATTAATTAAAAAATTAAAGAACTATAATAAATCATCTGCCCAAAAAGCAAATTGGCGAGCAAACCGAACAGGGATGATGAAGGGAATTAAAGCTTTCCACAAATCTGTTGAAGGTAAAAGATTCCATAGAAGACTTGGTAGATATTTGGCCACTAGGATTACAAGGTCAGGAGAAGCCAACGAAGGTTATAACACTCTTTTAACTAAGCAATCGTATTTAAAAGGTTTAAATGCAGCAAAACAGCATTTATTCGTTGAGCTTGAGTATTTTCACCAAATTGAATCACAGGTTGCAATTGAAGAGATGTTAACAGATTACGCGATTCCATTATTTCAATCAATTGAAGATAAGATTATTAGTGAACAGGACTTAAGTGATGATGAGATGGTTTTTCTGCTAGATTTAACAGAATCAAATTCTGTGATACAATCATTAGCTGATAAGACTTCTAAAGAATTTGCGGAAATCGAAGATTTATGGAATTCTATATCAGACGACTTAACTAAAGAAGGTATTGCTAAAGACGATGAGAAGTTTTATCCTTATCTTATTTCTCGTTTAAAATCGCAACTAGGAATCGAATCTAATGACTAAGATTGTAGACATTATTGACCCAAGAATTAAATTTCAGTTGATGGAAGATTCATCTGAAGTTGATGGTGTACATATTCTAGCAAAAGTTAGTGGTCAATTCTTCGTTCCAGATGGAAAGTCTAGAAACGGTAGATTCTACCCCAAACAACTTTGGCAGAATGTAATTGATAATTCGACAGTCAAAAACCTATTAGAAAAAAGATTAATGTTCGGTACAGTCGGTCACGATGCGGAACTTGGTGATAAAGCAATTAGAGAAGGAATCGTTTCTCACTTTATGACTAAAATTTATATTAACGAAAAAGGTCAGGGTATTGGTGAAGCTTTCGTAATGAACACACCAGTAGGAAAAATATTAAACACGGTTCTAAGAGCTGGTTCACAACTTTATGTATCCTCACGAGCTACGGGTGGATTTAAAGGAAAAGAAGACGGCCTTCCAATAGTTGATCCAGACAACTTTGAACTTTCAGGCTGGGACTTCGTTATTGATCCAGGCTTTTTATCAGCAAATCCAACACTCGCAGAAGCATTCAAACAAATAGAAAAAGATTTAAAAGAAGATAACACAGGAGATCACATGGACGCTAACATTAGACTCGTTGAGCATATTACAAACGAAAACAGTGAGCTGAAAAAGAAATTAGAATTAGCTCTTGGTGATGTTACAAAGTTAACAACTACGAATGAAGAGCTATTCGCAGAAAACAAACACCTTAAAGCTGAGTCAACTAGACTTGAAGAAATGTCTACAGAGAACGAAAAATATAAAGAAGTCGGTTCTGTTGAAGAAGTTACTGAGGCCCTTACTCTAGCTGAAAAGCTTGGTGAAGAAGTTAAAGCTTATAGAAATATGGGTTCAGTTTCAGAAGTAAAAAGAGCTTTAGAAAAATCATTAAAAGAGATTTCTGAAGTTAGAACTAAATTTGGGACAATTTCAGAAATTGAAAAGTCATTTGAAATGGCAGAAAAGTTTCATGAAGAAGTTTCTAAGCTTGGAACAATTAAAGAAATTAAAGAAGCTTTCCTTACTTTCGGTAAACTAATGGAAGACATGGATGCTCAAGCTGATGATAAAATCGCTATGGACCTTGCTTCTGAGCTTGGACTTGAAGTTGAGAAGGTAAAAGAACTTCTTGCAAAAGGTATGGCTGTAGAAGATATTAAATCTATGCACGCTTCAGTTGCAGAAAAGTTCAAAAAAGCTGATACTACTCCTAAGGCCGATACGAAAGTTGTTGAGTCTAAGGAAGATAAGAAGAAAGACTTTAAGAAGGATTTCACTAAAAAAGTTAACGAAGATAAGAAAGTTGTAACAGACGTTTCTGAATCCTCAATTTTAGGTAAATCTAGAGCTGAAAGATTAAACGAGAAGTTTACTAGAGTTTAAGAGTATCAAGTTTTTACTCTCCCGCACTTCGGGTTTGAAGAAATATGATAATTGACAACGCAAAATATTATTAACAGTTTTTATAGGAGTATCCAAATGGATAACAATCTAAACGAAGCACTAGACGCTAGATTAGCGGAAAGTTACTTCAAAAAGTACAAGTCCCACATCCAAGCTTTCGAGAAATCTATTGTTTCAAAAGCAATGGACATTTCAGAGCACCACATTGTTCAACTTGGTAAACAACTTGACCAATGGGAAGTTTACAAGCAAATCATGGAAGCTAACGGTTCATTAAACACTCTTGGTGAATTACCAAAGATTGCTCTTGATGTAATTACAGCAACTATGTCAAACTCAATCCTTCCAGTTATCGCTTCTACTCAAACAATTGAAGCTCAAAAATCTTTGATCTACTTCAAGAACTTAAGAGCTGAAGACACGAAAGGTAACTTGACTGCTGGACAAAAAATTGTTGATCCAAGAACTAACATGGTAACACCTAAAGGTTACGCTTCTAACAAACTTGTTGGAGCAATCGGTGCTACTACTGCTCTAGCTACTGTAGACTACACGTTTACTCTTGCAGCTATTCCAGTTCGTTCACAATTCATGAAAATCACAGTTCAAGACGACGCTGCAGTTTACGCTGAAGACGTTGGGCCAAGAACATCAAACCAAAACATTGGTGCTCTATTAGGTGCTGGTCTTTCAGGGACTATCAACTATACAACTGGTGTAGTAACTCTTAAATTTGCTGTTCAACCAACTGCTGCAAAAAGCATCTTCGTTGAATATCAACAAAACTTAGAAGAAGCTGCGGACCTACCACGCATGACTTCATTCTTAGACCAAACAACTGTAGAAGCACAAGCTTATGCACTTAAGTCTGTTGTTGGTATCTTCCAACAATTTGCTCTTAAGAAGCAATTTGGTGAGTCTGCACTTGACGACATGGCTATGGAATTAACAAGAGAAATCAACGCTGAAATCGGTGGTGACTTCATCTCTAAATACCTAGCTGAATCTGTTGGTACAACTAACTTTTCACTTACGGCACCTGCTGGTGTATCTGAAAAACTTCACAGAGAATCATACGCATTCCGTATGGCCGATGCTGAAGCTGTAATGGTTGGTAACGCTGGTCGTGGAGCTGTTAAAGTTATGATCGTTGGACGTGAGCACGCTGCTCTAGTTCGTGGTCTTGATGGATTCCAACTTTTATCAGATGGAAACTCTTTAGGAGCACATATCTTCGGAACTTATAAAGGTGTTACATACATCAGAGTTCCTGAGCAAGCTCTAATGGACGCAAAAGCAGGTATCGGTCTTTATACTGGTGCATCTGTTCTTGAGTCTGCTGGTGTTTACGCTCCGTTCATGCCACTTACAATGACTGCTTCTGTTGCAAACCCATTAAACCCATTAATGGAACAGAAAGTAGCTGCTACTATGGCTGCAACTAAGGTTGTTGTTCCAGCGTACGCAACTAAGTTCAACGTAACTGAATAACAGTTAGTTCACTAATTAAAATAGAAGGGGCTTTCGGGCCCCTTTTTTAAATGCCAAGGCAAAGGAAAAGAAAATGAAAAAGCACAAATTGGTATCACTTTTTTCTGGTTCTTTAACTCTTAGACCTAACTTAGGTCAAGTTGGTGAAGAGATTGTTCTTGCTTCAAAAAAGAGTAAGTTACTTTCTGGAGAAGAAGTTCAGGTTTATTCAAATGGTATTACTGCTTACCTAGAAGCAGGACACGTTGAGCTAGTTGAAGCCGGATCGAAAGAATCGGAAGATAAGGATCTCGACAAAAAAGACGAATCTGGTGATAAAAAACCAGAAGGAAGCGAAGATAAAAAAGAATCAGATTTATCTGACGAAGATATCGAAGCAACTAAATTACAGATTAAAGAAAAGACTGAGCTATATAAGGCAGAAAAAAATGCCGAAGCTAAGAAAGCTTTAAAATCTGAGATCGCTGACTTAAAGAAAAAAATTAACGCCGTAAAATAGTGTATCGGGGTTTGCTTGAAAATTGATGAAATGTTCGAAAGAGTTTTACTAAAGTCTGGACAATTTATTATGGCCAAAACTAAGGTCGAAATAGATGTCGATAGTTTTCGTATGCTCGTAGAGGATGCAATCGCTCAATACAACAAGACAAGCCCCTATCACGCACAAAGAACAATAGAAATTTTTAGTCCAAGACAATGGGACTTTTCACAAAAAGCATTCAATCAAGATTATCCGGTTCCAGATTGGATTTCAGAATGTACACCTATTCGCTTTAACGGCCTTTCGTTAAACGCTTTTAACATTAATTCATACGCATCTCAAAGTTCAGAGCTTGTAGACCCTATTCAGGCCCCTTGGGATTGGAATAAACCAGTTTTAACCGTTCCGTTTTCATCTTCTTACAAGATTGTTGCCTGTTTCAAACACAGAATAACTTTAGTAGAAGAAGAATCCACTGGTGGTAAAAAGGTTTACGAAATAAAGACAATTTCTTACGAAGATAACTTGTTCTTTGAACTTCTTAAAGGGATGTTCCTACAAGGTATTGGTAGAAGTCGCAGAGCTTTTACAATGAGTGACCTTCCGATTACAATGGATGCAGATGCCATAGCATCAGAGGGTGAGGCTATTATTGCTTCAACAAAAGAAGAATTGGCACAACAAAGTAAATTCTGGTTAGCAATGGGCTAATCTTTAAATAATTTTATAAACTCTATCGAGGACATTAATATGACACGAGCATTTAAACTATCTGAAAAATTAGCTAAAGAACTAGGAGAAAAAGCCCCAGTTAAAAAACCAACTTCTTTTGCAACAAAAAGAGTATTAAAAAGTGGTAATAAGAAGAAGGATATCCAACAAAGGATTTCTGATCTTACTTACAGACTTCAGGATTATAAAAAGAAGCTATCAAAAGCAACTACTGATAAAGAAAAAGAACATTTCAAAGATATGATCGATTCAACTAAGGAATATATTAAGGATCGTACAGCAGAGCTTCACGAAGATAATGAGGAAGGAGAATATGTTTCTTCTGACCCGTTTGAAGATGAAGAAGGGTCTGACGAAGACGAATTAGAAGTAGAAATTAAAGTTGAAGACGAGGAAAAGGACGATAAGGAAAAAGTTGACCTTCCTGAGTTTGATGCTTCTGTTGACGACTCAGAAATTGATTCAGACGATGAACACTTATTAGCTGTTCTTAATAAATATTTTGGCCGTATGGCAAAAAAACCAACTGCGGTTAAAGCCGATAAACTCCAGGAACTAGTTTCACGTTTAATTAACGTAATGACTAATATGCCTCGTGGTGAGAAAGAAGCTAGAAATGCTTTAAAAATGGCCATCAAAACAATTAACGAAAATAAAAAAGTTTCAGAATCTTTCGACGGTAAAAAGTTTAAAGAAATGTTACATGGAATCGAAGATCAAAAAGACTTTGAAGCAATGACTAAGGCACTTATGGAATACGGTGTTGAATACGCCGATTACTATAATGACTCTGAAGATGCAGCAGAAATAATGAAGATTACAAAAGAACTTCATATGAAAATTAAAAAAATGAAAAGCTAATAACTGGGTAATCAATGAAAAAAAAATTAGCAGAAAAAATTATTTCTTTATTCGAAGCAAGACCAATACCATATAACGCATCGTGGTTTATTGTTAATGTTGAAAAAGATGGTAGCGAAGCCACTATTAAGATCTCAAAATCTCTGCGTAAGTGGAAAGAACAAGTTCTTAAAGACGAAGACAATATTGTTAAAACCGTTGGATACCAAAACTATTTAAAGCCAAATGATATTATGGGTTGGTTAAAAAAAGATTTCGACATGGTTGAAGTAGAAGATTTTGACGATGTTGAGGACGATGAAGAAGAAGACGATATTGAAGAAAAGAAAATTACCGAAGCTTCAAGAGAAGAAAGAGATTTTGCTAATTTTATAGAACAGGCAATTAATTTCTTCGATGAGTCTGACGAAGGTGGGAACATTATCAAGAATATTAAAGGCTTTAAAGAAGCCGGTGTTTTATCTAGTGAGACAGGTCTTGTAATAGATTCTAAAAAAGGTAAATTTCAATTAACGATTGTTAAGGAATAAAATGCCATCTTTTTTAAAAGACCTAAAAGTAATAATGAGAAGAGACAAAGGGAAGAGTGGTAAATTACCTAACGGTGAATACAAGTCTACTCCTCCCAATGTTATTTCTCGAGATATAAAGGACTACACAGTTCTTAAAATTTCGCGTCTTGATGTTACACCTAAACCTAAAGAAGATGCTTTAGAGTTTGAGGGTGTGGCGTCTTCAGAATCAAAGGCCGGTTTAAAATATAGAGTTATTATGCGATTCCACGACATAGGTTTTGGGCCGGTTTCTAAGGGTAAGAACAACCTTTCGGTTAAAATCCTAGTAAAGGGTAAGAAGGAAGAACTATTCTACGATACCCCTACTATAAGACGTTGTATGGTGTCTATGAAATGTCAGTGCAAAGACTTTCAACATAGATTTTCACATCAACTGGCCAATGCTGATTCACTAATTGGGAATCCAATAAAGTACACAAGAAAGACACCCGAATGGCCGGATGGGTATCCTTATGCTAACGCAACCGATAAACAGGGTTTTTGTAAGCACATTAATTCAATGATCGAATATTTAAAGAAAAAGAATTTAATTAAGGAATAATATGAAATTGGCCCAAAAAATTATCGAAGCTAATCTTAACGAAGAATCAAAAGCTTCTAAGGCTCAAGCATTTTGTAATGACAACATTGAACAACCACAAGATGCAAAAGACATTTTAGATGGTATTGCTCAATACTTTGTTAAACAATATTTTAATAACAGAAAAGACTCAAGCGAAGCAGAGCAACTTTTTGATAAAATAAAGAAATTAATTTAAGGACAAATATGAAAAATTTAGCACAACAATTATTAGAATTTTTAGAGATTAATGAACTAAGCGATAAAGACAAACAAGAAATTGCAAAAATTTCTGCTAAGGTTAAAACTCTACAAAACAACATTTCTAGACGTGATTCAGATATCAAGAACGCTAGAAAAAAGTATAAAGAAGAGTCCATAAAAATGGACGACGATAAAAAGAAAAAAGCTAAAGAAGCACTTTTAAAAGAAGTTGAGTCTTTAAATAAAGAAATTGAAAAAGATAGAAAAGAAATTCAAGCTTTAAGACGCGAAAGAGCTGTTTATACAGAAAGTTTTATTTCTGAAGATAATAAAGCAAAAATTAAAGACCTTAGATTAGATGTTAAAGATCTAGAAGATAAGGAAGAGGATTTAAGAGACGTTCTATCAGAACTTAAAGACGATAAAAGGATAGCTAAAGAAAAAAGAAATCCTGATTCTGTTATTGATGGGATTGATAAGAATATTGAATCGGTTCAAAAAAAGATTGAAGACAACGTAGCGAAGCAGGCCCAAATTAGAGGCCAAATTAAAAAGCTTCAAGAGGCCTAATAAATGACTAAATCATTCTATTCAGAAATGGAAAGAATTATAGCTGCAAACAGCAATCGTGGATTAGAAACCATGATGTTTTACTACGGTATTAGTTTAGGTCTTTATAGGGCCACAAAGGTTGATGTTTATTCCCAAGTCCATGCCGGAAATTCTGGTGGTCCAACAAACTTTGTTAGAGACTTTAATGGAATAGTGGTTTCTGACGATTTTTCAAACTCAGCAGGGTTAGTTACAAAATACACACAAGCCTACTTGTACCCAGAAATAAGAGACCCTTTGTTATTAGTGGGAGATGAGATTAGAATAAATGGTGAGGATGATAGAACGACACACTACATAATCACGGATAAAGAAAGCATTGGTTTAACCCAAGAAGCTATAGTACGATATAAACTTAGCAATCTTGCAGAAGTTTAAATAAATATATTTGGAGGATTTTATGGAAAAGAAGAAACCAGCTAGCAAATTACTTGAAAACATGAACCGTCACTTTGGTAACAAATACAAAGTTAACGAAGAAGAAATGGAAAAAGAAGACGATAAAGAAGTCAAAGATGGTGAAGAAGAAGTAAAAGAAGAAGGCGAAGCTGATGCTGAGAAAAAAGATGGCGAAGAAGAAATGAAGGAAGACGATAACGAAAACGGTGAACAGGAAAAAGCTGTTGCTGGTATCGTTGAAAAACTTATTTCTGAGGACTTTGGAGCTGACAATGCTGCTCAATGTGGTGCTGCTGACGATATGAAAAAATTAGGTGAATCAGACGAAGTGATTGCTAATAAATTCATGGAAGCAATGTCTGACTGTGCTTCTGCAATGAAAATTGAAGAAGATGCAGATGGTGAAGCAATGGTTGTTTTTGAACCAGAAAAATGGGCTCACCTTTCTGAAGCTAGAAAAGCTAAGAAAATGAAGAAATAATAAATGAGCTTACCGAACTATCCTGATAGTCAGAAAGACGTACTTACCACCATAACCCATGCGCTTCTAGCGTTTGAGGATATGGTGCGTACTGAAATGCCTAACTGTCAGGTGGTTTATGACGAAGAACTTTCCTATGAATCGGCAATTAGAACGTTAATCGCCAAAGGAAACTTCAACGAACAACAAATCAAGGGTCTCCCAGTTTTTATTTACAACCGTTCTACGCTAAGAAGCAATTCTTGGGGATTAGGACAAAGGGCGAATAATTATGATGGGGTCCATAGGTTATCGGATGGAACCTACGTCAATTACACCCCCATGAGTGGTGAGTTTGATATAAACTTTCTCTATGTTTCCAAGTCTGTTAAAGATGTTGAGCAGTTTGAGGTTGTTTATTTGGCAGATGAAGGTATTTCTAATAGTACTGAATTTGTTGTAAACATGGGTCCACTAGGTGAGTTTAAATACTTTGCCCTATACCAAGAGTTGACGGATAAGCCCATTGTAAAAGATGATGTTTATTATAAAGGTATGGCCGGAACTATGACAATGCGAGGATATTTCTTCACATTTAGGGCCAAAGTATCTGTAATTCAAGAAATTAGAGAAAAAATAATAGCTCTACGGTCTCCAATCTCCTCTATAGGAACAGACACCGAAGAAGCTGAAGTTTTAGTAGATAAAATAATTCCAGAATAGGGGATAAGTCATGGCTAAAGGAAGAAGTTCAAAAAATAGCGTTAAGGTAGGACTAATCGACGGTAATTCAATTAGCGAAAAAGAAATTCCTAATGTAGAATTACTAAATGAAATGGTGAAGGAGGGTAGTAAGGTTGAAAAACCCGTATCTCCTGCCATGCTTATCTCAACGGTAGATTTCCCACTTAACATTAATTACGGCGATGCTGTTATTAGGTTAACCGGAAGGGCCAGAGAGAGAGTTGCCGATCGTTCTAAGCTCGGCGAAGTACCGATGGGTATTACAGTAAAGAAGCTGTAAATTTTTGTTAAAGTCATGTCAGTAAAAAAATTTAGCTTAATTACGTTAAAATATCACGGAGGTTTATAATGGGTGGAGCCGCATCAGTAAAATTAAAAGAAATTGACCTCTCCACTAGAGTAGCAACTTTTGAGGGTGTGTACGGAGCAATCGTAGTACCGGCCAAAAAAGGACAACTTGATAAACCATCTTTAGTTACTAGCGATACGCAGTTCTTAAATCGCTATACACCAGATGGATCAGTTAAAGTTGGGTACGACTTATCGTACTTTTCTGCTCTAGCGTACTTGGAGAGATCGAATAAATTATGGGTACAAAGGGTAGCTAACGCAGCTCACTTTGCAGGAGCAAAAATTAAAGCTTCTACAAGTTCTGGCGTTTCAGCTTCTTTCGGTGCTTCAGAGGACATGGTTGATCCGTCAGCTTTCGTCTTTGATTCACAAGCAGATACTCCAGCAGTTGCAGAAGTAACGGAAGTTCTCTTCTCTCAACTTGGATCGTTCTACGATGTTGCTGGTGCTGCAAAAGCAGTTCAGTTCGTAGGACACTATTTCTATATCACAGTATCTGATGGTGTAGATGTTCAAACCGATCCTGCACTATTAGGTGTTGGTCACGCAGTAGTAGTTTTATCTGCCGATACTGCTGTTCAAGTTGCTGCAAAATTTAAGGCCGTAGTAGATGCTGTTTCTGGTGTTTTCACATCAACAATCACATCTGCAAAAGTTACTGTATCTTATGTGGCTGCAGGGCCTCAGACAGATGCTTCTGTAACTGGATCATTCGCTGCAATTACTGTAACAATCCAAGGTGCATCAGCTATTGATTTAGATGATGAAGTTCTTATGATTTACAGTGCTAACGAAGGTGCTTGGGGTAACTCAATCCTAGTTAAAATTGATAACGTAACAAATAACCCAGATTTAATAGAGCCAAACAGCTTTCAAATTCAAGTTTTCAAAGCTGGAAACACTGTTACACCTTTAGAAACATTCCTAGTCTCAAGAGTAATGGGGCAAAAGGATGGCCGTGGAAGAAATATGTTCGTAGAGGACGTTCTTCAAGCTTCTTCATACATTAGAGCAATCTCTAATGCTGTAATTGCTGACACAGTTTTACCAAAAGTAATTTCTACCGCACTTGCCTTAGGGGATGGTGATGATGGGCAAGCGGTTACTAGTTCGAACATGATTGCAGCTGCAAATAAATTTGCTAATAAGTCTCAAACTTCTGTAACAATCCTTATGGATGGTGGTTACGCTGTTCCGGCTTACCAGCTTGCACTTGATACTATTGCTCAACAAAGACAAGATTGTGTTGCTATTTTAACAACACCATATTCTGCTGAAGTTGATTCAGACTACTTAAACGAGATCGTAGATTATAGAAAAACTCAGTTGAACTTAAATAGCTCATACTCAGCTCTTTATACTCCACACTTAAAGATTCAAGATCGTTTCAACGATAGAGAACTTTGGGTTGCACCAGATGGTCACGTTGCTGGGTCTATTTCTTTCTCAGCTAATAACTTTGAAATTTGGTATCCTGCTGCTGGTTTTAAGCGTGGTGTATTGAATGTTCTTGATGCAGCTAAGAGATTTGACGATGGTGAATTGGATGCTCTTTACACAGCAGGAATTAACCCTATTAAGTTTTTCCCAGGAAAAGGAATCGTAGTTTGGGGTCAAAAAACTCTTCAAGCTCGCGCATCTGCTCTTGATAGACTTAACGTAAGATTGTTATTAGTTGTTATTGAACCAGCAATTAAAGACCTTCTTGAAAACTTCTTATTTGAACTTAACGACACTGCAACGAGATCAATCATTGCAACTAAGTTAGAGTCATACTTAGAAGGAATCAGAGCAAGAAAAGGTGTTACTGACTACGCTGTAGTTTGTGACGAAACAAATAACGAGGCTTCTGACGTGGACGCGAATAGATTGAATGTTGATGTTTACATCAAACCTTCTATCTCTATCGAAGAAATCCCTGTCAGAGTCGTAATCACACCAAACAACATCAGTTTCGCTGATGCTGCCGGTGCAGTGTAATAGGGGGATCTTATGTCTAAAATTACTATGGACCAACTACGTTCCCAACCTGATTACGCTCAGGTTACAAAATGGGACATTACGTTTGTCACACTTCCAGTTTTAGGGCCTTTCGGGTTCCCTATTTCTGATAAATTAAATATCCGTTGTGAATCTGTCGAAATTCCAAAAGCTTCGAACCAAAAATTTGAAGTTCAAATCAGAGGTCACAAAACTCTGAACTCTGGAATCTTAGATTATGGAAATACAATGACTCTTACGTTTGTTGAAACTGTGGATAACACAATTGCAAACTTCGTAAAAGCTTGGAGAGAGGCTTGTTGGGCATCGAGAACTGGTCGCGCACTATCTAAAAAAGATTTAGAAGCAACTATTCTTATTTCTCAACTTGATAACCAAGATAACATTCGTTTTCAACACACTGTTTACGGTGCCTTCTACGAGTCGGACGACTTCGGGAGCCTCGACGGTTCTACAAGTGATGCAATTAAGCCGTCTTTAACATTGTCTTACGATTTCTACACTGATAGACCTTTAAAGTTTTAATAAGAAGGTGGGTTAATCCCCACCTTTCTATTTTCCATTCTATAATTTTCCAATATACTATTCTTAAAAGGAAAATCTATGCCATTTGGTTTACCCAACATTGAACAATCCATTTCAAAGTTTCTTGAAGGTGGAAACGGTATTACAACTATTCGAGCAGTCGAGTGGGATAAGAAATATTTATGGGTTGTCGACTTTAAAGACAGTGGGCCAAACGCCTGTAATCCCCCTGCCCCATTTGACGACTTCTTTCCGGCCAACGATATAACAATTCCTATGGCCACTTTAGAATCAATGACTTTTGATACACCTCAAAGTGCTTTCAAAATACCATCGCGTTCAATGAACACAGAAATAACTGTTACTTTTTATGACGATGAAAAAAAGACCATTTTATTATGGTTAAAAGATTGGATGAATCTTGATATTCAAAACGATGGCCGTTTTATGTCAGGTTTACTAGATAAACATCCCCTTGTAAGCGGTCAAGATTCGTTTGGGAACGAGAGAAACGTTAAACCCATTAGACCTATGAGGGTTGCAATGCTGGATGCGTTTAAAGACGAAGTACAGGTGTATCAGTTCTTAGTTTATCCAGAAGGAAACCTAGATTGGAACGGAGCTCAAGCCTCTGATGCTCAAATGTATACAGTTACGTTTTCGGTTGTTAAAGTTATAAATGAAAAAGAAAGAAAGAAATTTAGTATCTTTTCTAAAGATGGTATTTTAGAAACTTTAGGAAGATTTATTTAAGGAGAAAGTCATGTCAGATCAAGTTCATGTATCAATTCCGTCGATTACTTTAAAATGTGAGGACCTGCCATCAAGGGGTGTCTGCTATCCAGCAGGCTCAGTTATTAAGTATAAAACTTATACCCACGGTGAAATGAGAAAATTCTCAATCCAGAACTCAAGCCCTGCCCTTTCCTTAGAAATGGCCGTAACTGGTCTTGAGATTAACAATTTTGATCCTTTGAAACTTAGTGTTCTCGATGCTTTTTATATTGGGTTACTCAGAAAAACGTCAACAATGTCTGGGATGCAAGTAGAGGTTCCTTATCTTTGTAACGAATGCGGTGGAACTGGAAAACAAGTTTTTACATCTTCTGATATTGAGTTTGAAAACCTATCTGAGGAAGTAAAGGCCCTTCCAATTACCGCAACACTAGCTGGAAAAGAAGTTGTTTTTAACCTAATGACTGTGAAAGACTTTATGGACATGGATAGAGGTAAGTACAACAAAGATATTCCTGGTGGAAAGCCTGATGCACTTACGGTTGAAGCATTAATGATCCAAAATATGAAATTTGGGGACGCTTACAAAATGCTATATAATCTAGATAACGAAGAAGACATTGAAGTACTGGAAGAGATTGACCAGATTCTTCAGCACGATATTAAACCTGTTAAGGCCACTTGTTCTTTAATTAATAAAGAGACAAATCAAGTATGTAATCATGTCAACATGATCAAACTTGAGGGGAGGGAAGCTTTAATTAGACCCTTTCGTGGAGGAGAAAGATCTCCTAGAACTAGAATTCGCTTTGGCAGTGAATCAAATAGTTGATGTTTACAGCGTTCAATTCTTAGAGTTTGCCCACGTCATGAGTTTAAGAAAGAGATTGGACAAATATTTAGAACCAAAGAAGTAGGAATAGATGGAAGAAAATAACGATTCTGCAATGGGTGAGATTAAGAAACTGAAGGACATGAAGTTCATGCAGTCTCTTTTTAATCTTGTTAAGGACACTAGGGACTTTTCTCAGGATATTCTACTTGAAGAGATGCTTCAGAACGAAGGTAATGAAGGTTTATCGGATTCTATTAACAATCTTTCTTCAGAGCTTAAGGGTGGATTTAAAGATTTAACTTACGCAATTAAGCAACAAAAATTAACTAAAGAAAACATGGAGAAGCCCGCAATCGAGGCTTCTTATGTAAACTTATCGGAAGATTCAATTAAAAGTTTAGCTGTTTCTCAACAAAGGGAACCTATTCCTACCGACGATGTTGATTGGAACCCAATGGTTTCGGATTCAATTATTGGTATGTATGACACTCAAAAAGAAATGCGTGATTTGATGGTTAGGCAAAACACCTTACCTTCAACTATGACGGACCTAGAATCTGTCTCGGGTGTTTACTATCAAAAAAGTATGTATTATTTACAAACTATTAAAGACGTAAATGAAAAAATGCTGGCCATTGCCCAAGGAAATTCGGTTCAAAAAGGTTCTTCGGAATCAATGATCGAAGATTCTAAAGAAAAGAAAGTTGAGGGCGAAGGAATATTTGACAAAATGTTAAGTTTTCTTGGTGTCAAAGGTATTTGGGACTTTGCAAAAACATGGCTATCAAAATTTAACGGAATTGTTAAAAAAATGTTAGACCCAATTTTAGGGGTAGTTCAAACTGCGCTAGGCTGGGTTGGAAAAAAGATTGGCTCTGTTTTTGGTTGGATTATAGAAAAAGCATTAGGTAACAAGTTCATTCAAAAGCTCATGGGAACGGAGACTTTTGGTTTTATTGTAAAAAACTTAATGAGATTTGTAGAATTTTTAGGCCCATTAGGAACGTTTGCCGCAAAATTAGCAAAATTTATTCCTGGTCCAGGATGGTTGATCGCGATTGGTGTTGGTCTTTTTGATGCAATTTCTGGTTTCAAGGATGCTGATAAAATTATCGGTAAAGCAAAGGATAAGCTTACTCTTCTAGATAAAGTAAATGCTGGTCTCGTTGGTGTTTTATCTGGTTTAACTTTAGGCTTAATAGATAAAAAGAAAATTTATAAAGGTTTAAAGTGGTTTGAGGATCAGATTAAAGGTGTCTGGGATAGCTTAATGTCGTTATTCCCTAAAGCAGTTAAGAAAGGGATCGACGGTATTTGGAAAGCATTATTTGACCCAAATAAAGGTGTTTTTGGTTCTCTTGTACAGTCTTTTGAAAGAGTAATTGACGACCTTTCGAATGGTAATTATATGTTGGCACTTAAAGATGCACTGATGGCCCCAATTAGATTCTTTATGAGTTTAGGTGAAAGGGTTTTAGGTATGCTATCCGATGGATTCAGCTCTTTAGTTGGAAAAGATAATATGAGTGCGGCCAAGGATATGATGAGCTCTCTAATAAAAAAAGTTACTGATGTAATTATGGACGTAATTACTTCTATGCTAGATATTCTCCCTGGAAATTTAGGTAAAAATGTTAAAGAGGGCGTGGCCAATGCTTACGATGGCGTAAAAAGCTATGGTAAACAAGCAATGTCTTGGATTGGTTTAGGAGAAGAGGAGAAAGCAACCGTTACTTCCCCAACTACAGGGCAGCAAGTACAGGTTAAATCGGCGGCTGCTTCAATACCGCAATCATCTGTTCCAAACGTTGTATCAAAAAATACAAATGCCCAAAAAACAGTTCAAATGTCACAAGATAAAGATCAGGCCAAGCAACAAATCAACGTCACTGCTGCCCCTGCACAAGTAAACGTAACTATGCCACCTCAAACACCACGGGTAGATCGTAGACAGAGAGCAGGATCAGAAACAATCCTACACATGAACAGCGCACTAGGGAGACCGTAAATGGCCGTTGACCAACAAGATGAGTATTTACTCTTATATGATGAAATATCTAATGGCCCTAAAGGTAAGTTTTATAGGTTTACCTTAGCAGGCCTTCCAAATAATACGGTAATTAAAGCTTTAATGCTTAATGAAATGGCTTTTGCTGGTGCCAACCAATTTGCATCAAAAGTTTCATTACAAAAAGATGTTCCAATCGTTGGTGCAATCACAGAGATTAAAGATAAGTTTAGACCAATTGCTAAATTAGCTGGTGGTGCTGCTTATTCTTCTTCTGAAACTGCTGAAACTTGGGAACAATCAAATAAGCCTCAGTTTAAAATAGATTTCCTTCTACTTGCACACGATGCTAATAAGGCCGTAGTTCACGTTGAATGGGTTAAAAAGCTTCAGGCAACTGTTTTACCTATTGGTGGAGAAGGTGGAGGATTACGCCCTCCTCTCGGTTATACAAACGATGGTGCTGGAACCCTATCTCTCACGGTTGGAACATGGTTTTCAGCTCGTGGGTTAGTTATGGAAAGCGTTAATTTTACGCCTTCAAAACAGGTTATGTCTAACGGATACCCACTATACTGGAACTGCTCTATAACTTGCACACCATATAAAATGATTACTACGGGTCAATTCGATAATTATTTTCAGTCAGTTAATACAATGACTCCTGACGAAGTTGAAGTGGCCAAGAAAAGTGATCCAAACTTCTTTGAAAGCTTTGTTGCAAAAGTTAATAAGGGAGTAAAAGGGGTTTTATCATGAGTAATGAGAAGCAATTTTTTATTAATCTGGATAGGGACTTCATAGAAAGGTATGAACCAGAAAGATTTATGGAGTATTCTGATAATTATGACATTTTAACTTCTGATTTTATGTCGAATCTAAAGAACATACCCGCATCAGGTCGTTTTTTAGTTCAAGGTCAAGACTCAAGACCTGATTTAGTGTCTTACGAAATCTATAAAGACGTTCAATACTGGTGGTTGTTAATGTATTACAACAACTATAGTTCTGTTTCCGATATTGTTACTGGAAAAGAAATGCGATATCCTTCTCAAACGGACTTGGAACAGTATTATTTCAGCTTAAAATCTAAACAGGCGACAGAATGATTACAGTTAAAGGGCAATATTGCTTATCAATTTCTATTGCGGACAAAACAGACTTTGTTCTTCAAGAAGATTTTATTGAATTTTCAATCACTGAGTATGCCGGTGGTTTACTTCCCACTTATGTTCTTATGTTTGTATCTAGCGATGAAGAAATTTTATCCTATTTACACGAAGGCCAGAACCTTAAGGTTCAGTATGGTAAGGATGTTGACTCTTTAGAGGAAACAACTTTATTCGTTGGAGAAATGGCCACACCAAAAGAAGGTGATTTTAGACGAGCATACAACCTATCTGGTTTTGCAATAAGCTTATCTTACGTTTCAAATAGTACAGCTTCAATTTCTAGCTCAAAATCAGGGGTTGAAATGTTGTTGGAAGTAGCAAAAAGAAACTTTTCAAAGGTTGATACAAACGTTACTAAATCTAAAGACTCTCAAAAGTGGATTCAATGGGGTATTTCAGACAGGGCCTTCCTATCTCACTTGGCAATTCGTAGTAATTTAATTCCATCGTTTCCCGCCATGGCCATAACTGCTGATGGAACTTTTATTTTAAAAGATGTTTTAGCTGATGTTAAGAAAGGTATAGTAAAACATAAGTTTATAAAAGACGAAAATCCAGAAAATATCGACTACTCAGCGGATGCAACTGTTACTTCTCACCCATTATATTTTAATAACTGGACAGGATATGAGAAGAAAAAGAAAGTTCTAAATTTTGCAACTGGCTTAATCGAAGATGTTTCTACTTCTTTTAATCCAATTCTATCAATGTCGAAAGCAATAGATAAAGACCCAAACGTTGTTGGTCGTTTTAATGGTTTTGAAATATTAAACGAAAATGTTCACGAAAATTTTTGGAAAGCATACGATCATAATCTAGTTTATTTATCTCAAATGGCAAAAGTTGGTATTACTCTAAGCTTTATGTCTCAATTTAGAAAAATTAAACCTCTCGATCTGGCTTTTTTTGCTGAGTCTACAACAACAAATAAAGGTCAGGCTTCTGAATATAACTCTGGACTATATTATGTCACTAGGGTTACGAAAAGTTGTCAGGCCCAAGAATATGTTACAACTGTAACGCTTAATAGAGAGTCTATTAATGCTGTAAAAAATAGGTCGAAATAATGCTTATTGATACAATGGAATTTAATAACCAATTTTCACCTATGGGAATACAGAATTTCTATATTGGTGAGGTTGTCGATAACTTGGATCCAAAGAAACTTGGCCGTGTAAGGGTATCTATTCCTGAAATTTTTGGAGCAGCTGGAAATGACGACCTACCTTGGACAACCTCTTTCATGGATTCACCCCATGAGTTTAATTGTCCCGAAGTTGGAGATAAGTTAGTTATCTTTTTTCCATACGGTGTAGTGTATTTTCCGTGTTATATTGGCCATTGGCACATTACAACTAACCACGATGATGCCTTTGATGCTGATTACCCGAATACCATAGGTTTTAATAGACAGGGTTTCTCTGTTCTTTATAATAAAACATCTAAAGTTCTAACCGTTTCCCATCCTAGTGGAGCTAATGTCTCCATTAATGCCGATGGAGAAGTTTTTTTCGATGCTGTTAAAAAGTTCACGGTAGACGCGACAGGTGAAATCTCATTTATTACAACAGATAAAATTTCTATGAAAGCTGATGGTGATATTTCTTACGAATCTGAAGGTGAAGCCACGTTCAAAGGTAAGAGTAAGACCACTATTGGAGACGATGCTTCTCAAACTTTTGTTAACGGTACTCAAATTATACTAGCAAAAGGTGGGGCAGGTGTTGCGGTTTTAGGTAGTCAGACAATAGCTATAGGTAACCTTGGAATTCCTGTGATTGGGACGGTAATTACTTCTAGCTCAAAGGTTTTCGCACCGTTATAAGGATAAAAAATGTTAGTTTTTACGAACGCACAGATTCAAAACATAACTAAGGATATTATTTTAATACCAGTGCTTATTAATGATCCTGAAACTGGTTATATTGCTCAGAAAAATTTGGTTCTACAATCTAAAGACTCTTTAGAAAAAACAGACTTGGATCAAAAGGTTTATTCAGACCTATATATTTCAGTTATTCAGGCCTATCATTCTGAACTGGTTTTATTAGACTCGAATCAACGTTCTAATTATCTAGACTCAAACATAGTTGAAGCTGGAAATCAATCTGGAGCTCACTTTCCTTCAAGCCCACCATGGGTTAATTTAACACCAAAAAAAATAGATTTAAATATTGGCTTACCTATTACGGTTAGTCCCAATAAGCATACTCAAAACTTTATTGATGAAACCTCGGATTCTTTAGATATATTTAAAAACGGTTTTAACGATGGTTCTGAAATAGGTGAAGCAGAAGTAATATCTGCCACCGAATTAGAATCGGTTGATAATTATACGTTAGGAAGTAGGTTTGTAATTTCAAACAATACGACTTCTTTTATAGCTGTTATTTATTCAAAATCTTTAATTTCTCCCTACACATACGAATTTAACGTAGTGGCCGGAACACCTTTTTTAGGTCTAGCGGATCTTTCAAGCCAGTTTAGTGGTTTTACGGATAGTCAAAGAGCAGGTCTTTCTTCTATTTCTCCTAACGAAGACCTATTTAACTCTTTTACTACGAATATAAATCTTTCTTACGCTAATCTTAAAACCCATTTAAACCAGATTCTTTCCCTACTACAAGGGAATGGTGACTTGGCACCTAGAAAGGCTCATATTCAATCTTTTATCGGGTTAATTCAGGGCCATATAACTGCGATCAATACTTGGGAGCCTCTACCTACATCTGGGCTAGGTTCTAAATATACGGATGCTGGTTTATTACCAGTTGAAACGGTTCTAACAGATTTAGGTTCTCAGGTTAACGATAGAATTGTTGAGCTTGGAAATGACTTAGGTTCAATTACGCAGGCTTCCGATGGTACTTTTACAAGTTCTGGGGTTTATGGCGATTTATTTAAAGTAATTGACATAAGGGTAGCTCGCGGAACTGGCTCTCTGACTCAGGTTAAGCAAATTGACTTGGGCGTAACGCTTTTTGATAAGAAAATATCTTCTGCTAATGCCCAGTTAGACCAATATAATAATACTTTTGCATTAACTCAAATTTCGAGCGATACTGTTATTGGACAAGCTATATTTCCAGTTTCGGACGTAACAGGGTTTTCTAATGGGGACTCAGTCTTTGTTATGGACAATAATTCCTTAGTATATTCTAGGACTATCAATTCCATCACAGGCTTGAACATCCATTTAAATTTAGGTATTCCTGTTGCTCTTACTTCAACTAATTTGGCACGTATAGCAAAACAAAAATAGGTGAGTAATGTTTTATAGAGATTTTAATGAAAATTCACCCACGGTTAACCCTGAAGTAAAGGATGCGAAAGCCGTTGCTCAGTGGATCGAAAATTTGTTAATGACTAGACAAACAGAAGTTCTTTTTAAACCACAATACGGCTCTACTTTCTACGAATATTTATTTGAACTAATCGACGAAGAAAACTCGGTGGTTCTTTTTAACGAAATAAACTCTATCGTAGAATTTTACGATCCTGAAGTAACTGTCGTTGCATCTGAAAGTGCCATTATTCCAGACGTTGAAAATAATAGATATTTGGTAAACCTATCTTTTCTCATAAATGGTTTCTCTAATCAGATATTTAATGTACCCTTGATATTTAAAAAATAGGAATTTTATATGGATTTTATTGTTAAACCTGGATCAATAAACTACGCCTCAATTAGGGCAGACGTTGTTGCTTGGTTAGATTCGAAACCGGACGCACAGAAATGGGCCGTTTTCTTTCAATCATCAGCTGGACAAGGTTTAATTGATTTAATCGCCGGTCTTGTGGCCTTCTTTCAATACGAGACAATTGTAGCGAGAAGAGAAGCTTATATCCCATACGCAGAAAATAGATCATCTGTTATCGGTGGTGCACAATTTCTTGGTTATTCTGCTTTTAGAGGTAGAAACGCAATCGTCTCCCTAACAATTGTACCGGCCACTACAGGCGTTTGGACAAAGTGGGAAGATATTGGTGCGGTTAAAGATAGAAGACTTATTATAACCGAAACTACGCCTCACAATGCTGGAATTCCAATTACTGTAACTTGTATTATTGGTGAAGTTTTGACTGAAACAGTAATTGCAGAAAATGCTAATTTAAACTCATTTAGATTTAAAACGTCTGGTGTATCTTCAGACTGTAGAATTTATGTTGACAGTGTTGAAGTTGATTGGGCAGAAAATGTTATCGACCTTTTAGATGGTAAGTTTGTTCTTCAATCAAACGTTCTTGGCTCTGTCGATGCAAAATACTTAAACCTTTTAGGTTACCAACAAAGATATGATACAAACTCAGAAATTAAACTTGAATGGATTTCTTTAAAAGAAGTTGATTTCCAAATATCAGACATTACTCTAGATGTTGAACAAGGAACGCTTTCTTCTTTGGATATTGTTTCTATTTATTCTGGTGTTGAAGCTATTTCTTCTATCCAAGTTAATGCCCCATTAAAGAATGAAACAAAAAATGCGGTTAGAGGTAGAAGAGATCAACCGAAAATTTTTACTCAATTAGATTCAAAAGTTGTTGACTGTGCCGGTGACGATGTTTCGGCCGCAATTATGATTATTTTCTTATTAATGGAAAATGATTTCCGTCTTACTTCGGCAGAAAAACAAATCCTACAAGATAAGTTTTCACCTTACAGACCTTTAGGCTTATTGCCTCCAATTATTGCCGATGCAATTAGAGCAAAAATTAAACTAAAAATCACTGTTTATCCAGAAGCTAAACCAGTGGGAAATATTAATACAATTATCGAAGAACTAAGATTAGATCAGATTAATATTTTAGGTAGTCAATTATCTTTATTAGACTTTGAACAAAACTTAGAATCAACCGACTATGTTAAAGTTGCTCGTATAGAGTTAACCGCTGATGCTTGGTCTTCAAACACTCAGTATGAAAAAGGCGAAATGGTTAAGGCCATAGCTGATAATGGTAGAATTTACCAAGTAAAAAGAATTTTATATTTTTCCGGATCCACTGAACCTATATGGCCTGTAACGGTTGATGTAGAAGTTCAGGATTCTCAAATAGTTTGGAAAGCCATACCAAAGAACGATCTTGCTGGTGTTTCAGCATGGTCACCATCAACTGAGTATGTTGTAGGAAATTTGGTTAAGCCATCATCTGTAAACGGTTTCGTTTATCAAGCCGTTGGTTATTTAAATAAATCTGGTGTATCTGAGCCATCTTGGCCTGCTCTAGCTGGTCAAACACCGGCTCAAAAGCAGGGTTCAAAAGTTATTGACAACAACATTGTGTGGATGGCAAGACCTCAAGAGGGAACTGTCGTCGCTTGGTCTGTAAGTACGGAATATAAAGTTGGTGATTTAGTTAAGGCGACAAACCAAACATCTTCAGATACAATTGGGGTTATGTTTCAAGCTTATGCGTTAACTGGGAAATCAAATTCCTCTTCTCCTTCTTTTCCAACAAATTTGGGAGCACTATATAAAGAGGGTCATTTAGAGTGGATTTGTCTTGATCCAAAGGCTGATACTCTAACGGCTGAAGAGATGCAATATTTTGACATAACGGTTCAAACTACGGTGATGTAAAAATGCTAGATATTACTGACTCAGAAAGTTTTATTTCAAAGCACAGACAAAATAAAGAGCTGTGGATAAAAGTTGCCACAATGGTTGATTATGCCATTGGTGGTGCATCAATTAGTTTAAACGATGTCAAGTACAAATACACAGACCCCTCAAAATTAACTGACGAAACAATAAAAGAAATTTTGAAAGAGCAGGGATTTGGATATATTGCCGATATAATGGATACTATTACTGGGTTCGAGTTTGAGACGATGCTTTACTTCGTCGATCTAATCAACCAGTTAAAAGGTACAAGAAAGGGTATTGAGTTAGTTTTAAAGCTTCTAGGCTTTGACTCTGTAATTAAAGAGTGGTTCGAAGACACTCTAGTTAGTAAAGAGCCTTGGACATACGAAATTATTGTTATTATGAATAGCTCTTATGTACCAGATATTTATAAAACACTAGCAAAAGTACAAATATTCTCAGACAATTACGTTATAGCAAAAATTTCAAACATAGACGTTAGATTCTCAGAAATCGACTTCGCTGTTAGAAAACCCATTATGGCCGGATTTGTAAAAAGAATCGAGCGTGGGATAGTGGTTCAAAGAGTAGTTTAAAAGTAAAATAATTTAATATCAGGGTAACGCACATGGCAATTTTAGGTTTATTTACGAACGTCGGAATGGAAAAAGCTCAAGACGCTGAAGGTAATGAAGGGTTTAAAATTCACCCATTAACTTTTGGTGTAAGTAGAGACATTGGTCCGTTCAACGTAACCCGTACCGGCCCTAACTCGGGTCAATGGTTTACTGGAGCAATCTCTAGTAGAGTAATCGTAGATCAAAATACTTTTAAAATTGTTTGTACGATTCCACAAAATGCAATCAACCATATTGATGAAATTAAAGAAATTTATGTTTATGCTAAAGACTCTTTAAATAATGATTTCTTATTGTGCTTGGGTCAACCAACAGAAGTAATCCCATACAATCCAGATTCAACTATTACTCTTGAACTTCAATTAACACTTGCAAATATTGATTTAACTTCAACTTTTATTTTTAATAATACTCAGGCCCAAGAATTAGCGGATCACAGAAATGACCCAAATTCTCACCCTGAAATTTTAGAACTTTTAGAAAAACACGGTATCACACTTCCTGCAGGGGCCTATAACTTTCAAAGAAAAGGTCAGAGTGTTGAATACCCTGTTCAATTTGATGGTTTGAAAGCAAGCTTCACTCACGCAGGCGTAACTTTTACTGCTACGTATAACGGAACAGAGTTAAACAACTTACACGTTATTTTCGACGGTATTAAAACCACTGATACAATTAGAGCAATTTTTAACGCTGAAAACTACCCTAATACAATTGAGCACAACGATGGAACTGGTTCACTAGTTCTTGGTGTTGCAGATAAAATATTAACTGGTGGTACATACGTTGTAGCTGATAAAGATGCTGTTTATAAAGATACTGATGGTGTTTATAAGAGAGCAATCGCAGATGGAACAAATAAGTCTCGCGTAGCTGGTTTTGCCTTCAGAGCTGATAAAACTCTAGTGGGTTCTGGTTTCGTAGACATTGTGACAGGCCTAGCGGTTAATGCCCCAATTTACTTATCAGGTACTAACCCTGGAAAATTAACAGATTTTAATACAAACGTTAAAGTTGGTCTAAACCTTGGTAGCTTTATTGCCTTCACTGGTTTTGCCGGAGACATTTCTACAACTGCTTCACAAGAATTCGATGCTGTTGTAACAGATGCAGCCGGAGCTGGTCAGTTCGCGAGCACACAGGCAGCGATTGATTTTGTTCCAAACAATGGTCGAATCTTAATTACTAAGCTTGAATTAGTTAAAGAAGTTATCGAAGTAGGTGGGAAGAATTTAGAGATTGTTTTTAACAGTCCTGCTTCAGGTTGGAAAAGATTTCTAGGTCAATCAACTGTTCTAAAACTAAGCTTCACAGCCGTTCCTACTCAGGGTACTTTTAGATTCGAATGGGAAGGCCAAGAATCAAACGACCTACCTTATAACGCTTCTGCATTTCAAGTTGAAACAGAGTTTAACCAATTTAACGGCCACAACGGTGTAACTGTTAGTGGCGATTTCTCAACTGGTTTCACAATCACTTTCTTAGATCAACAATTATACTCTCTACCTACTTTTTCATACGTTGGTAGAAACGAAATACAAAGATTCACTTTTTCGGCTGTACCGGATAACGGAACATTTAGACTTGAGTTTAATTCTCAACAAACTGCAAACTATGCTTTTAACGACTCTGTATCGGACCTACAAAACCTATTAAATGGGTTATCTAACCTATCTTCGGTTATTGTTACAGGAAGCTTTGCATCTGGTTTTACAATCGAATTCGACGGTACATATTTACAAGACGGTAAGCAACCTCAAAACTTGATTAAAGCTGTTACAAACTTCTTCTTTAACTCTGGTGTACCTGTTTCTGTAAACGGATCTCCTACTCCACCGATTAATGCTACAAGAATTCAAGCTGGTAAAACACCTGCTTCAAACCTTTATAATGGTTCAACACCTATTACAATCTCGGCTGTCGTAGATCAAATTGGTGAAGGCGCAGGGCCTTCTAGATTAATTAATATTGATTGCCCTAGCATACTAATTCAAGGTTTCGGTCTTGTTGAAGGTTTTGAAGAAGGGTTAAACATTGAGCAAGCTAACGTAAGAATTCAAACAGAGTTACACTTTAACGATGTCGCAAAACCATTTTTATCTTTAGATAAAATTCCAGGCGTAAACTACGATAATGAAGTTCTAGGTTTCCATAAAGATGTTAACGGTCAGTTAAGACTTTCTGAACACCCAACAAATAAGAAAAGAGTAAAAATAACTGGTGTAGATTTCATGCTACCTAATGGTGTTTTACTAACTAAGGAAATTAATGGCCTTAAAGTAAAGTTTACTGGTGCTGAAATTGATTTTTCAACTGGTATTATTTACGCTCAAGACGGTATTACCGTAATAGGTACAAACTTTACTGTTCCAACTATCACACCATCTTTATACAAATGGTTCTCAATCAACCTAGTTGTTTCATCTCTTAACGTTGCAACAAACGAAGCAAATGTTAACTTAAACATAACACCAGCAAGTTCTGAGGGTGCTTCTGCTGATTTGGCCCCGAAAGCTATTTTTGGTGACCTACCAGTAGGGCAAGTTTTATTACAGGGTGCTTTAGGTAAGAAAGAACAAACTTCTATTACTACGGTAAAAGATACTTTCGATAACCCTTTATTGGGTAAGACACTTATTCTTCATCACCCTTTAGAATCTGTAGCTTTTTATTTTGACGATGGTTCTGTACCTGCATTGGCTTTAACGGCTGATAGACAGGTTCCAATTACGACTTTAGTTGTAAACGACTTTCAAGCCGTTGTTGCATCTAAGCTACAAGCTGCTATCGATGCGGACATAAGATTCACAGCAAGTGTTATAGGAAATAAAGTTACTGTTGAAAACACGGTTCTAGGTGTTGTCACAGATGCTGATATGGGTGATACAGGCTTCTTCTCTTCAGTTATTGTTCAAGGTACAGATACCGACTCAACTGGACTTGAAGACATTTCAAACTATAACCTAGCTCAACTATCACTAGGTTCAGGTGGTGGTGGAAACCTATCTGTAAAAGGATCAATGGGAGCACCATTAGAAATTGATCCAGTGGTAGGAATCGAAGCTGAAAGATCAATGAGACAATTGAAGTTCATTAGCTCTATTGCTAGCTCAGGGCCTCAAGAAATAACGGCTACCCCTCAAATAGAGGCCGGTTCGGCTCTTGGTCAAGAAATAACATTAATCGGAACTTCAGACACAGATTATATTAAATTGGTCAACGGGAACGGATTATACCTTCCTTCACCAAAATTCCTAAAATTAAACCAAACTGTTCGTTTCATTTGGAACGGAAGTGTATGGGTAGTTGCTGGTGGAGATGGTGCTGGTCTACCTTTAATGACCTACGAAACTCCAATTGGTGTTAAAGATGGTGTAAATCAATCCTTTACTCTATCTCAGGAAACTGTAGATGGAAGTGCACTTTTCTTTATAAACGGTAGAAAAGTTTCATATACCGAATCTAGCGGTGTTTTCACACTTGCTGAGGCACCCGAGGCTAGTCAAGAACTTCTTTGTTGGTACTTTGTTTTAAATTCAAACTCTACAGGGGTTCGCGGACAACACGAAATTCCTAGTGGAGCAGTCAACGATGCTAACCTTTTATTTAACCTTATTGGTAGACCATTCTCTAAAGAAGCAATGATTGTTTTTATAAATGGTGTGGCCATTGGTTTTGATAAGTGGAATTTACTCGTTACATCAACTTTAACTCAAATTCAATTTACTTCGGGTAATGCCCCATCTTTAGGTCAAGAAGTTTCTTGCTTTTATTTAGTTAATATTGCCCAAGGTGTGACAATTGGTGGTGGTCCTGTACCTTCTGGTGGTGATGGAGCTCTTTTAGTCCATGGAACAAAAGCTTCTCCAATCGTTATTAGTACAAACATAACTATTGATTCTTCTGAGCAAAGGGCTCTTTATTTCATAGCATCAAATGGTGGGGAACTAATTCCTTCGGGCCTACAGATTTCATCGGGTTCAATTGTTGGACAAGAATTAATTCTAGTTGGAACATCTGACGTAAATTATATTAGGTTGGAAGACGGAAACGGTGTAGAATTATTTGGAACCATAACCTTACTTGCTGGAAAAAAACTATACCTATTTTGGGATGGTTTTGTTTGGTCTGAGATTGGAAGGCCATTGTAATTTACAAAGTCAATATTTAAAGGGATACTTAATTTACTACGGAGGCCTATTATGAAAAGTTTACTCACGCTGGTGATTGCTTTCACCATGTTAACGTCAAATGTCTTTGCCGCTGCTGATAGAACGGTAGATGCAAAATTTATTTCTAACGGTTCTGCCACAATCACTGTTCCAACAACTACAACTACTCTAGTTGGTACTGGTACGACTGATACTCTAACTAATAAAACTCTTTCGGGAGCATCTAACACTTTCACAAACATTCCTGTAGGTGCGATTGCTGGTTCTGCCCTAAGTGGTACGAACTCTGGTGATGTTACTATTGGAACTGCGAACGGTTTATCACTAGCTGGTCAAGCACTATCTTTACAGCTTGCTACTGGTTCAGTTCCTGGTGCTTTATCGGCAGCAGACTTTACTATCTTTAACGCTAAATTAACTAGCTCTTTATCAGATGGTTCAATCTTTATTGGTAACGGATCAAACATTGCTACGGCAAGAGTTATTTCAGGCGACCTAACGATTTCAAATACAGGTGTAACGGCCATTGGGACTAAAAAAGTTGTGGCTTCTATGCTAGGTTCTGGTGCTGCTTTAGCCGGTGATATTGCAACTGCTGATGGTTCTGGTGGTGTTACTTATACTACTCCGGTTTCTGTTGCTCCTTCAATTACTGGAACACTTGGTTCACCAACTGCTATTACTGCTGGTGGTGGTATTACTTTTTCTGGAACAGCTTACGATAATATTAAATTCATTTCTGGTTCTGGTGGAGCTGTTACTGTTACGGCTAACCCTCAAATTGCAGCAGCTACAAACGTTGGCCAAAAACTTAGCGTAATTGGTGGAGCAAACGCTGTTACTGTTGTTGATGGAACTGGATTAAACCTTAACGGTCCATGGGTAGGTGGTACAAACTCGGTTTTAAACCTTGTTTGGAACGGAACTAGCTGGCACGAAGTTTCTCGTAGATAATCTTTGTTAAGGGTAAAGTAATGAAATATTTTTTACTTCTATTTTTTATGTTATTTTCTTGTGGAGGCTTCGCCGCCTCTACAAGATCAATAGATGCTGACCAAATTCAATCGGCAGATAAGACAAAAACTTTTACTTTGCCTGCTACAAGTGGGCAATTACTCGCTTCTGGTTCGCTACCCGTGGCAACACAAATTAATCGAGACTCGTTCAGTGGAAACGGATCAACAACCGCCTTCACTTTATCAAATACCCCCCCATCTCCAACAACTCAAGTACAAGTTTATGTAAATGGTATTTTACAAATTTATACGACTGACTATACTATAAGTACTGCAACTCTTACTTTTGTAACGGCCCCAGTAATTGGACAAAATATCATCGCAATCTATTCGAGGTTTTAAAATATGAAAAAGTTTTTATCGCTATTATTAATTAACAGTTTACTTTATTCATCGACGGCATTTTCAGCCGGTAAGCTACAGAATGCAGACTTTAAAAGCGAAGCAGAATTAATTGCCGCAGGTGCAACTAAAGCACAACTTTTAAACGACGATAAAATTTATGTAACTGCAAACGGTGTGAACGACAAACTATCGACTGCAATTGCAAATGGTGTTATTGGTGGTGCAGGTTCTGAAAGTGGTACAAACCTTTTAAACTCAGCAGTGGCATCTTTTGAAAGCAATTCTGGGTGGACAAACACTGGTGGTACTTTCACTTATCAAACTTATACAAATGGTATAAATGGTGATACAAAATACGGTCGCTTTGTTGCATCAGCAGCAGCTCAGTATGTTGAAACTGCTCTTTTAACTATCCCAACTAATTTTACTGGTGGTTGTCAGTTTGATTTTAAGAAATTAAACGTTTCTACTGCTGCTCTATTTAAACTTGAAGTTCTAGATAGCTCAAACAATGTTTTAGCTACAGATAATAATTCAGTTTCTTCTTGGTCAAAGCTTCCTACACTATCTTTTCAGTGTCCTGCTCCAGCATCTACAGTAAAAATTCGAGTAACTAGTTTAGCCGCTGGAACAATTGAACTTGATAAAGCCTATGTTGGTTCAAACCAAAATTTAGTAGCCTCTTTAGGTAGCAACGACACAAATATGACCAACGTTGGTACTATTAGTATCGCCTCTACTGGAACTTCACCTACAAAAGGTGTAATTGTTACAGATAGAATTATGGCCCAAAGAAAAGGTTCTAGAGTATTGGCTGATTATCAATATGAGCAGTCGTCTGGTGGATCAAACGGATCTGGTGATTTTCTATTTACACTCCCTGTGATAAATGGTGTTCAAACTCAATTTGACTCAAACTTAGTTTTCTTCCATACTGGAACAGCAATCTCTCCAATTGCCCCTAAAGCAGTTGTAGGTTTTGGTAAGGCCGCTGATGGTTCAAACCCGAATCCAGGCGTTCAATTAATCGCCTACGATGCAACTAGATTCAGAGTAATTACGGCCACAAACTCGGCAGCAAATTTCATGTCTGTTTCGGCATACGGTTTATCTGGTGCGATTGGTTTTGGTTTTAGATTAGATGCCCCTATTTCAGGTTGGTCTGAAATTCGTCAACAAGATATTGCAGTTTCTCCTGAACAAGCATCGTGGTTTATTGACGTAAATATCGGTGGTGGAAATCCAATTATCCCTTCACCAACTTCTACTTATACTGAATTCACGGATGCCGGACTTGATTTATTTATAAACAGTGGTTCTGCTTCGGCTGAAATAGCCTGTTCTGGTACGAACCCAAGCACGGGTCTTACTTGTAGTGCTGGATCGGAAAGTGTCGGGATCGCATTCACGCCAAAAATGACGGGAAGGCATAGAATTTGTGCATACTATTCTTCTAACTATGGATCAGGTTCAGCAGCTGTTCAGTTAATTGAAACACCAAATAATGCCCAGACTATTCTACAAGAAGGTAATACAAGACTAGCAATTACTCAAACTTCGGGATCTGGTGGAGACTACGCTCCTCAGTCAAATTGCGCATTTTTTAACTTTTCTTCAATATCTAAAAGAACAGTTAGGCTAATGGGAGAGGTTAATAGTGGAGCTATGGGAATTTCAGCCGACAGATCGGGAACGATTGGTCAAAGGGATATTCACTTTACTGTTGAAAACATGGAAATTGGTCAAATCCGTCCGATTTTAACTGGTGGAACAAACATCACTCCAGGCCTTGCTAGTTCAGGAAATATTGATTTATTTTCAGTTAGCTTTGGTACAACGAACTTAACAACACCATGTACTACGACACCTTGCTTTATTGATCAAATTGGTAATGCTGTAACAAGTGTTACTCGTGCTAGTTCTGGTAACTACTCTTTAAACGTAGCGAAAACATATTCAAAAATAAAATGTGTAAGCCACCTTTCAAATTCAGGCGATACACTACAATCGGCAACAACGGGTAGCTTACAGTGCTCAAATTGTTCGACTGTTCCATTCTCAGCCTTAAGTTATACAGGTGGAGCAAGGGATGTAGTTGGAAATATTTTATGCCAAGGTTTAAATTAATTTAGGAGAATTTTTATATGAAATATTTAATCTTAGGTCTGTTTCTTTTTACGTCAAACCTTCGTGCTGAAAACTGGTTAAATCAATCGAAGATTCTGGCTTCTTCAAAGGAAGCTTTTTCTCTACAGGCTGATTGCGAAAGAGTTTCACAAGAAAAATGTTACGATTTGGGTGAGTACCCTAGTTCGGTCTACTCCCTTACTTCAATTGAGGTTGATGATTATTCAAAACCAATTTTTCTAAAAAACTATGAAATTTCTTGTGCTAACGAGGCAAGCTGTACTGCTCAACTAGCAAACACTACTTGCGATCCAGATTATACAAAATCTATGGACTTATTGGCTTTAAAGGTTTCATGTCAAAAATTGAATGGGTATTTAAAGAAAAGTGTTGATAACATCGAACTAGATTCGGCAAAACTTTCATCTTACCAACAAGCACAGGCGCTAAAAACACAATCTGATGCACTAGAAGCCAACATTAATCTAGTTATTGGAAAAATTAACTGTGGTAAAAGGGCCATCGCTATTCTTGTTTTAAGAAACGTGGCTAAGAACCTTACTCCAGCACAAATTTCTTCAATGAACGCTTCTTATGCCCCAATTGAAGGCTTATTATCTACGGCTTCGCTTGCTACAGCTAAATTAGCGATTCAAGCAATTTCTGCTGATGGTGTTATAATTACTGAAGGCGATAAAACTGCGGTAATTGCAGAAATTGATAAATGCTTATAGGGCTTAAAAATGAACTTTGCGGTTATAAATGATAACATTGTCACGAATATTGTATCGGTTGACGATGAGTTAACCGTTGGTCAACTTGCGAGCAAGAATCAAGCTGTAATTGATATTACGAATATGAATCCCATGCCTCAAGTTGGTTGGAGGCTTTCAGGAAACACCCTAGTTGGAAATGTTTCTAGCTTTGTAAAAATTTATAGATTTATTACGGGTTTGTTTAGATTTCTTGATAAGACTGTTCCCCCTACTGATCTTGATTATGTTACTTCGCTAACAATAAAGCTTCATCGTAAATCTATACTTGTAAAAGGTGAGTGTAGAGCTGAAGAATTTTATGAAAATTATAATGGTGTGACTTACTCTAATCTAATAGTAAAAGAAAATCACACTTTCACACGAGACTCACTAGGATTTGCAACAAAAAGAGACACAGTTATAAATTGGTATAACGAAGACGGTAGCGTTAACTCTGTGGTTAAATATCTTCCAAAATATTACAGTTCCGTAGAGCAAATTGAAGAAGGTAAAACACGAAGAGGAAATCTTGTAAACGCCCTACAAATACCAGTAATGGGTTTAATTTCAATTGCAATGATAGGTTCAACGGCAGCAACACTGGCTGTAATTTTAGAAGGTAGAAAATTTCTTGCAGACTATAAGTTAGAGTTTGATGTTTTTGTATCTGATTCAAATAAAGCGATGCTAGATTGCTTAAAAAATACGTCCAACCCTAAATACATATCAGCCAGTAATTACCCTTGGATTGACTTTGTTACTCCATATGGTGTTACGATAAGGGATTATATTTATAACGAAATGAGCATTTAAAGAAAATAGAGGATAGCAATTATGAGATACACAGGTTTATTAAGCGCACCAATTTCAACAAATGCTTATGATGCTGCAAAAACCAGCATTTTTGGTAATATTTCTCAACGAACATTATCTGGAAAAAGTTATTTAGGTCCAGGCCTAACAAACGCTCAAGATTATCAAACAGACTTTGCCGGCTTATTTATCAGCTCAGGTATTGACCATACAACAAACAATAATAGAAAGTTTATTATTTCTTCTTTTACTGCCGGTGTTGCTTCTATAGCTCTTTACAGTGTTAATAAAACAACATTTAAATGTACACCTCTTGGTCGTATTTTAATTACACTACCAAACTCAGCAGCAACAACACATACACCTAGATGGTTGCGAGTTATCGATAACGGTACGACAGGTTGGAAAATTTATATTGGTACAATTGGAACCGTTGCTATCAACGGCGGTACATTCTTAGTCAACAAAGTCGATCTTTCAGACTTCTCTTTTTCAGTTACACCAACACAAGTTTATCCGGCACTAACAACAGATATTAAGGCAACATATTTTCTTCAAGATCCTGTTGCTCTAGGTGCTCTACACCTTCAAACTACGACAATGGGTGGTGGTTACTCACCTACAACTGACCAAATTATTACAGTAAAAGGAACGGCTGCAACGTTATCTCACGATGGTTTTAACAATGCTGTAGCCCCTGTGATAACAGATTATGTTTGTACTGGCCCTACCGTTAACGCCTCGCCAACATTTCAAATGACTGGTCACCCATTTGTTGGTGGTGATCAAGTGGTACTTAAAGCAAACGCACCTACCTCTTTTACGGTTTCAAGTCAATTGGCTGTTCAAACTGTTTACTTTGTTAGATCAGTTAACTTAACTGCTAACACTTTTGAACTTTCAGCAACATCTGGTGGTACCGCAATTAACGCCACATCAGTAGCAACACCTACGCTAGTAAGAGCATTTGGTATATCGTCTAATACCTATGTATCAGCGAGAAAAACTGGAACAATTACTACAGGTTTTGCCGGTACTGCATTATTAGCTGATGCCTGTAAAATTATTAATCCTGCCGATGGAGCGAATGCTGGTGTTTTATGCTTTTTCCTTCCGACTTCAACAAACTTTTATTGCTGGCCAATATCTAGTATTACTTCTGGTGCTTTAACACTCCCTGGAAGTTTAGGTGTAAATAATATTGGAAACGGTATTGACTACACATCTATTACAAACATTTTTGCAACATATTCTGAAGTTCTCGGAAAAATAGTTTACGCATCTACAGCATTTGGTTTCTTTATGAAAGGTTGGGTAAACAGCAATATTTTTGCAACATTTGGTACACAAATAAATACTTGGTTAGAAAATACAGGTCGTGCTCAAGATTACTTTAGAGGTATGGCAATACTAGGTCTTGAAGTTGCGGATGGTGTTATTTATGTTCACATGAATACAACTGGTCAACGTGTATTTTTAATGATCGATGCAAGATCAGATGCAAGAATTGGTTACTCATACTTGGTTTCACCAGTTACAAAAATTGGTTTATCTAATCTTAAATTCTTAACTACAATTGAAACATTATACGATGTAACTGATACTTTAAATTTTGAATATAAGAACGCAGCTACTCAGAACGATCCCATTTTTACCGACCATACAACTGGTTGGACTTCAATAGATTCAAATACTGACTTAAGCGCAATTAACGTTTTAGGTTATATTCAAGTTCGTACTCATTGGGATGTTCTTAGCACTTTATCTGGAATACCAACTCAATTATCAGACGTGCTAATTGGTTATGATTTACTATCTGATAGTTCTCTTAAGTGGTTGGCTTGGAACGATCAAACAACTCAGGATGGTCAAAGCCCTTCTTATGCAGCTTTTTTACAGAAAGAAGTTTACGGTTCGGTAGTATCTTTAAGATTCTATGCTGTTGATCTAATTAGTGGGAACATTACTATTAATGCAACAACTGATGTCGATTGGGCGAAGTTTGATAAAACAACAAACTCCGGTGTAAGCTGGACTCCAATGACAGGCCCTAACGATATTCCAAATGTGGCGAACACTTCTGGGATTAGATATAGATATACAGGTGCAGTTCCAGGTCAGGTGATTGTATCACTACAGGAGAAATAAGGTGGGTAATCAATTTTTCCTAGATAGATCAACACAAAAAATAGCAGCCAGTGCTATCGTGGATACTTCTTCGCCAATATTTGGTGGTATTCAATCAATAACTCCAAATAGCGATGGAACATTTACTGTTGCATGGAATTTTGGATCTACGACAAAAAGCCCACTGAGATACGAAGTTTATATTGCACTTGGAAACGTAAGTGCCGCAACTCTTTTTTCTGCTAGTTCTAATGTTGTTAAAATTGTTGCAAATCATATTAATTCAACTATTATCTCTACTCTAGCTGATAACTCTACTTACATAGTAAATGGTCAAATTTATACATTTGGTGTAAGGGCCGTAGATGCTCTAGGGTATGAATCAGCAAATATCCAAATATTAACATCTACTGCAATTGGTTCTGGAAATCTTGCAACAATTTATCAAACGGTTGCTTCTAGTTTACAATCTACAAACTCATCATTCGCTACTACACAATCTGGGTTTGCTTCTTCGCTATCTACCTTTAATGGTTATCTGGCAAACATGCTAACTTACTTAACGGATTTTGCAGCCAAGCTTGTTACGATGGGTAATAATAATGTGAGTGCTGCAAATAGCGCATCTTCTTTAAACTCTTCAGCCACTAGTATAGCTACATCATCTAGCTCTCTAACATCTTCGGCCAGTTCTATTTCAGATACAGAAGCCTCGTTGGCTCAGGATCACATTAATCTAAGTGCTGTTAACGATGCTTTAGTTTTAAGAAACCAAGCCTTTATAGATAGAAATACAGATTTTATTGCTAGAAATACAGACTTTGTAAATAGAAACACTAATTTCGTAAACAGATTGAGCACTTTTAGTTCTCACAATACGACTTTTGCAAATAACCTAATTACATTTGATAATTATTTATCTTCGTTATTTGGTATGCTTGGTAATTTAAACAGCCTACTTGGATCATTGGCTACTTCTGTTTCAACTATTGATAGTTCAGCAACAGTAATTGCCGATGCAGCTATAGCGATTCAAACAGCTACAACGGTAATTGTTGATACTACAACTGAGTTAACAAACTCAGCCAATAGTATTAGTACCTCGTCTACAACTTTAAGTGGTATTAATACTCAGCTTGGAACTAAGTTAACTGCGCTTGATGCTTCGTTAGTTGTTTTAGGTGATGAAAATGTTTCTCTAGGTGAGAAGTTAGTTGCTATCGATGCCATTACGGTCTCTTTAGATGAGATAACTACGACAGTAGAAAGTATTGCAGAGAAATTATATTTAGGTGGAAAAGTTATATAGGAGTCTCCATGGCCAAAATAGGTCAGCTAGAAAGAGTCGTTTTTCAAGCTAAAAATTTTCAAACTGGTTTAACCGACATTGTTGCATTTGTAACAAAACCCGATGCTTCGGTTGTTGGGCCATATAGTTTAATAGAAATGACTGACCCTAATTTTGAAGGTTGCTATTACTTCGATCTACCAACCGTGGACGGCGATCCTTACGGTTCTTATATCGGGGTGGTAAACTCTCCTTCACAAAACCTTAAAACACCATTCAAGCTAGTATATGAAGTTGTAACTGTGCAAGAGCTTGAAGATGTAGCAAACGAAATGATTGAGGCTATAAAGCTTTTCAGGCCTACTGATATTGAGGTTGAGTTTATTGACTTGGATGATAGTATTATAGAAGTTGAAATTATCGATAATTAAGGATTAAAAATATGCGTCAAACTAGACTTACAATTAATAAGGGCTCTGATAGATCATTTGTTATGCGAGTAACATCAAAAACAACTGGTGAAACATTAGATTTAAATGGTGCAACTAATATTCAAATTCAGCTTAATAACAGCGACCGATCAATTTTGACATTAAGTTTAGTCACTATTCCGGCCACTAAAGCACTTGCCGTGAAAGGCGATGTTACTTTTACCGCCTCTGTTTTTGGAGCAGCTGGGAACGCCATTACTTTAAACTTTAACGGAACAGATACAGTTCAAGAAATTGTTGATGCTTGGAATTTAGCTAATCCATCAAACGGTGTTGTATTTTCTGGTGGAGCTGGAACGCTTGTTTTCGCTTCTGGGTCGATTCAACTAAGCGGTGGATACGGTGCATACTCTCCTATCTCAATCTATGGAAACCCTTTACTAGGTAAAGTTCTAGTTAAACTTTTAGAAAAGGAAACATCTGGTTTAAAAACTGGACAAAACCAAAGTATGAAGCTCATCATAGACTATGGTTTAAATCCAGGCGGTCAAAGAGCTACAGCATATTATGAAAGTAAAGTTGATGTGGTCGGAGATTTATAAGCCAAGGACGGTTAGTAAATTTCTAAAAAAGATTACACGACCTAGGAAAGAAACAAGGAAGTGTCTTTTTTAGGTCTTTTTTGATAATAACTTTTCCACTATTATTTTTGCACATGGTCTATCGTGAGGAAACCCGACAGATGCACATGCTGACGGTTCTAGGCCAAGTAGCTTAGAAATCTTTTTATAAATCGTTTCCTTCTTATCATAAGCTTCGTCACTAATTGGTTTCAAACCATGTTTAGGTCCTTCATAATATCTAAACTTATCTTCTAAAATTTCCCATCCTAATTTAATATAAAGTTTCTTAGCCTGTTCTTTTGTAATCTTCAAAATACACATTCCTTTTTATTGATTTAATAAAATTTATAATATATTAAATTAGTGTACTAAATAAAGGAGAAAGTTTATGAACACTAAAATGAGTGAAGCGGATGCAAAAGTCTTGTATGAATTAGATTTAAAAATTAATAGTTTGTACGAAAAGAAAGCAGAGATTATTAAGAAGTTACAAAAGAAATACCCAACTGGGAGTAGTGTTCATTTTAAGAATGAAACTTTAGAAAAACCTTATGTTCGAGTTTCTTTCACAGATAATTTAAAGGATATTGAAGAAGGGAAATCCGTTTATAGAACGGCTCATTTTTCGAGGTTTGAAATAAAGGTTGAAACTCTAAAAAACGAACCAAAAGAAAAGGCCGTAATTAACGATTAGTATTGTTGGTGTCCTGAACATGATAAGTAATGTTGTCGAGTTTAGGGCATTTAATTTTGGTGTTTAGTTTTGATTTTAAGGCAAGAAGAGGTTTCTCCCTATGAGAACCCTTTATAACTCGCCGAATGGCTGTTATTTCCTTCTCTATAAGTTTAACCATCTCAGTTAGCTCATGTTCCATCAAATCCAGAGAAACCCCCAATACGCTGTTTTACGGCCTATAAAGGTTATATAAACTATTTATCTTTAAAACAACGCAGCGATAAAACTTATATCAATTAAATTAATGAGTTATAAATCGTTAAAATCTGGTAAAAAGACCGCATAAACTGTTAAAACCATTAGATTTATTTAATAATATACCTTTTTACTATATTATAATGTTGTTTCGTGTTATAATTAGTTAACCTTTAAAAAACCCTTTTTAGCCTCTTTTGGCAATAGGATGTAAATATGTGTAGCCCAGCTATTTGTTCTAAATGTAAACAACTATTCCAAAACTCAGAAAGCTTCGATAACCATTCTTGTGTTACAAAAGCTTTAAGTCTTTCTCAAACAAACCCCAAAAAATTTTTAACCCAACTTTATAAAAGTGGTGGTTGTTCAAAAAAATATTACGACACAGAAGTTGAAAAACTTTCAAAAAAAGCTAAACAACCTAAATAAAAAATAACCTTTTATATCTAATTAATTTTTTTAAATAGGAAGTTAAAATGAGTGTATCAGTAATAAGTGCCCTTAAGCTTAAACTAGCTTCACAAAAAGAGCACAACCAAAATTTATATAAAAAAAGAGAGGAGCTTTTTAAACAGCGTTCCGAACTTTTTAAAAATAACTTCCTATCTAGGTTATCTAATCGTCTTAATGTTGCTGTTTCAAATGAAACAATAGAGGTTTATACCGAGCAATCAAACTATGCTTTTGTTAAATTTATGTATTCTGAAGAGAACGCATATTTAACGGGCCGTGAAGCTATTAGTATAAGTAGTTTTGATATTGATTATAAAGGTACTGATGTTGTTTTAAACCTACTTAAGCTTGATGTTATAACGCTGTTTACGCGGTTATATGCACAGGGTGAGCTTAATAGCTTTGTTTCATTAACGAAATCGCTTGCCGACGAAGTAGTGAAAGGTTGTTTTAATGTCCCACAATTGGAAAGAGAAATCTCAAAACTCGAAAGTGAACAAAAAGTTCGCGATGTTGAAAACCTTATTAAAATTAATAATAAAATAATGGTGCCTGAACATTTACGAATTTATTTAACCGTAACTAATTATTACGAACCCCAAGTAAAAGTTTTAGAGATTGTTTCTATGACTGAAAAAACTGTTAAGGTGAAACTAAATAACGATAACGAAGAGAGAGTTAAATTGGATAAGCTTAAAAGCTTTTTAACTGATTATTTGAGAATGAGCGCATTAACTCTAAAAGAGCAGGAATAATATGTCTGATAAAAATAAACAAACAAAACTTTCTTTTATTAACGACATAAAAACTAGTGCTTATTACGGCCCAATTTGGAGACGCTTAAAACCGATGGAAGTTAGTTTTATTATTGACACCATAACAGAATGGGAAGATTTACCATACGACCAATGTTACATGAAATCAAACAGGTTATTTTTAGATAATAAAGACGAGGTTATGAACGGAACCGTTTATAAAAACGCTATTATGCACCCTAAAAAACCTGATGGTAAAAAAATGGCTAAAAACAATTTAGAGGCCATTATAGAAATTATTCAAGTTATTTGTTCTAAGCAAAAAGGTTAGTAAATATTAGGAGAAAATTATGTCAGCAACAAAACTTACAATTCCCCAGTTAATTACAAAAGCTAGGTTAATTATCAACGACCGCTCTAGAAGCGATAAAGATGTTTTAGATACTATTGAACACTGTTTAGAGGAGCCTTTTGAAGAGGGTGAAGACCTTAATAAAAAGCTATTAAATTTTGAAAGGTCTTATCATTCATGGATCGCTTATCACAGAGAACAAGCAGCATATTAAAATTTGAGGATATTATGAAAATTTTTAAAATAAACATTTCGCAATCTTTTGAAGCTTTCGAAGTTCATAAAAAAATAACCTGTCCGGTTGCCGGTCATGCCGGATATGTTCAAATGGGGAAAATAAAAAAAGGCGATTTTATTATCCTATTAGTTAATAACTTGGTTCATTGTTGTGCAATCGCTCAGAGTGATTGTTTTATTGGGAATGTTTCCTACTACGACACTACCCCCGAATTTACAACAAATGACCTGTTCACCATTGACGTAAAACCAATTGAAACGCTTTCTCTAAATATGAACACGGATGTTTTAAAAGAGTTATTTAAAGGTAACCCATTTTATTCAAAAAATTTCTGCTTAGAGTGCTACCCACTTATTGAAAAGGATCACTCAATATTTATTCAGAAATTAAATAAAGTTGTTTTTGGTTCAGATACTGATTTAAAGATGGTGGTAAATGAAAATTAATCAGGTTTATCAATATAAAAATACTAAGCTATCTAACCCCTATGTCGTATTAACAAAAAAGACGAAAGAAGGTTATTCAGCTAGAAGGGTGACTTTAACTGGTGAAATAGGGGTTAAACCAATTTTAATTCCTCTTAGGGCCGTACTAACACCCATTAAAGACGCAAAAGTTATTTTTATGGTTGAGATGCCCAAGGGAATGAGGGACAAGCTTAGATATAGCAATTTGATCGACAGGGCCTTAGAAACGAAAAGAACCTATCAAAAAATTAAACATAAAGATAAGCATGGGGCAGAACTCCTAAGAAGAGATATGGTTCGTTTAGCTTTATCTTCTTTTGAAATACAAAACATAAACGAAGGTAGGGCCTATAACCTTAGAGACTTTGCAAAATCAATGAAGTTTAAAAAATACGATACTTTTTATTCGTGGGTTATTAAACACCTTGATCGTCAATATAATAAGGAACACTACGAACAAATTAAAACGTGTGCAAATGCTACTCTGGTAAGAATTGTTGAACACTATCGAACTAGTCTCATTAGTTATAAAGGTTTTAGTAAAGAGATTGATAAAAGAGTCGATAAGCATTTTATGGCCTATGTAAACGAGTATGCTAAAAGGACAAAGGTAAAAAAATGATCATAAGCGGAATGTTAAAACAAAGTTCTGGTAAGCGTATTAAACGCTGTGAGGATTGTAAAAAGGTTATGCAACTAACAGTTCTCGAATCAAATGCTGGTTATTATATCGGTATGGCCTGTGATTGTGGGCCATATAGTAGGGAGTCTGGATATTATAAGCAAAAAGAAGATGCAGAAAAAGAATTAATATAGGGTAAAAAAATGATAGTAACAATAACAAAAAAATCAAAACTTGGTGGTGCTCTAGTTTCAAACCTAGACCCCGATTCTTTAATAACTAATTTTTGTTCCGACGACTCATCCGATAGTTTTGAACAGGTTTGTATAAAAATAAAATATTGGATGCAGACGTGTGGTAAAGCTTCTCAATGGGATGTTGACAGCATTAATTTTGGCCATAAAAGACTATGTGGTAAATGGCCTGTCAACGTGAGCAATGAGCATAACAACTGTTCTAAAAACTTACTTGGTCTTATTTTACCTCAACCAATACTAACAAATGTTTTTAAAGTTTTCCAAGGTATGGACGATAATGGCCGTTGGTTGGCCATAAATAATAGGCACGAAGAAAATCCATCAGGTGATGAATGGTATTTAATAAGACCAATAATAGGAGATAAGTAATGAAGAAATTAAGTGTTGTTGCTAACGATAATTATGAATTAGGTAGATTTACCGACATTAAATCAAAAATAAAACGTGAGCTGGTAAAGGAAACTAAACTAGAAAAAAGGTTTAATACCTTAACAAAAAAGCTTAATGAACTCCCTCATAAACACATTGAACAGAAGCTTCATTTGAAGCTTTGCCTTCTCTTTATTAAAGCAAGAATAGGTTACGGAAAAGACCAAAATGGTATGGCCTCTAAATTAGGTGTTACACAGGGTACGATTTCAAAAATAGAAGCTGGTTCTATGTTACCCTCGGCGATTTTATATCTCAGACTTAAACATGAGTTTCCGCAAACTGAGGATATTAAATACAATGATTAGGTATTGATTTTTTATATTTTTTTAAATAGAGTAAATTTAATAACATTCCGTTATTAAAAATTTAAGGAGCAAGTCAATGAGAGCAACTACAGGAAAGACAGCTACAAAAAAAGCTGCAACAAGAGCTACTAAAAAAGTTACAACAAAGAAAGCAGCGGCTAAGAAAGCAACTAAAAAAGTTGTTGTAGCTAAAAAACCGGCTACAGCTAAGAAAGTTTTAGCTAGAAAAGCTACTTCAAGAAAACTACCAAGAACAAAAGTAGCTGAAGCATCATCGGCTTCAACTTCAGCAGCTTAATGAATTTAAAATAGGGTCTTTAATTAGGCCCTATTCTTCCTCATAATCATTTAAAAATTGATCAAATAAAGCATCGTTCGTAATTTCATAAACCCATAAAAAACAATTAAAGCTTTTTATAGTAATACTCATTACGAGATTTTCTTCTTTTAGGAATGGTTTTAATGCGTCTAGGGCATCGGCATCGGTTATAACTAGGTTATATTTAGTAAAAAATATATCGGATAATTCTGGCGTGTTAAACACCTTTTGAAAGCTCTCTAAACGCTCGCCTTCGAGTTTTACGGCCTTTTTAAGCTCTGACCTAATACCATCTTGGGTGTGTTTTAAAATAGTCTTTAATTCCATTTTTTAGGCCCGTAAGCTGTGAAGATTTTAATCCAAGTTGGGATAGCTGATTCTACGGCTTGATTTAACACGTTTATAACGGTTTTAGGAGCACCTTTATCAAGCGTTCCACCTAAAGGGCTTAATCGGCTTAAATACCGCTTATCGCCGAAATTTAGAGGTAGATTTAATATGTCCCAGAACCGTTCTCTTTTAATAACAGGTTGCTTTAAAACTTCAGCAACACCCTTTTCCATTTCCCATAAAATAGGGCCATTAATTTCACCATGAACAAGCAACCAATTCATTTCCCTTGATTGCGTGTTCTTTTCTTTAACAGCAAAAAAGTACTGTAGAAACTCATAAGAATTTGTAATATTTACTTTTTCTCCGTTGATTATAAAATCAGATAAAAATAAATCAATATAAGAATCACTGGTCATAACATTTGCTTCAGCTATTAATTTTCTTAATGGTGCTTTGCTGTTCATAGTACAAAACCTATTTAAGCAATAAAAGTTATCGTTACCTAGAGAGCAATCATGTTTACAAGCTCTACACTTTTTTGGGTCTCTATAAATCATTGGAGAACTTGGTATTGGGTGGAATTTAACTAAGTCCCACTTTTCAGTATCCTCATTCTTTACCACTTCTACATAACACAACTTAGTACTAGGTTTAAGTTGATTGAAGTTATAAAGCCCATCGAATATAAATGAATCAATATCTAACTTTTTAAATGTTTCATTTTCTTTAAAAGTAATGGCCGGAAGCATGTTCCCGTTAGAAGTTGTAACGTAATTATAACTTTCAACTTCAGCTACAAATACTAGGCACGAATCTTTTTCAATTTCCATTTTTTACTCTTCAACTATTTGTAAGTTCTTAGCTACAAAACCTTTATCGCGTTTATATAAATCAAACTCTACCATCTGACCTTCTTGTAGCTTTTTAAAACTATCAATCTGGGGCTGAATATCCTTATAGTAAACAAAAACGTCTCTGTTATTAAGGTTCCTGTCTTGGCTTATAATTCTAACAAAGCCAAAACTTTTTAAAGCGTCATACTTAATGACCTTCCCTTCTACTTTTAAATTCATGTTAATTAAATCTGTGTTCATTTATAATCCCTTCCTTTGACCAAAAACTGCTAATAATGCAGCGTCGACGATTCCGTCGTGTGGTACTGAGCTTCTTTCGCTTGCTAGAAAACTAACCTTTGGAAACAACCTTGTGGCCGTCATTAAAGATATTTTTTTTGTATCCTTCTTCCCGTCTTTTTTTACTATTAACTTTGTTCCTTCCCAAACAACCTTTTGCCATACCTGTGGTTGAACACGAGTATAAGGGATGTTCATTAGAACTAACAGGGCTTCAATATAACCGCTTTGTCTTGCTAAAGAAACGGCTGCGTTCTTTCCATAACCAAAGAATCCACCAAACTTTTCTAATACAACATGGCAGTCTTCAATTCCGTGTGCTCTAAAAAATTTACCAATTGTTTTAATATCAATTTCTTCGTCAGCAATTAATGGCATTTTTATCTTGGCCACAATCTTTCCATCGCGCAGAGCAACTACTCCACCTTTCTTTCCAAGATCTACACCAAAGAATGTTTTACTCATTACAATTTCCTACTCTACGAACGCTATTTTACTAGTTCTATCTGCATATCTAGTTACCTTTAAAACGTGTGGTACAGCGTTCTTTACGGCTTCTTTATGCGACACTAATAATATTTGACTGAAACCCAACTTCTTTGTCAATAATTTAGTGATTGAAGAGATAATTTGTTCGGCGAAGAATGGGTCTAGTGGACCATCTACTTCATCTAAGAACAACATATTTAAACGACATTTACCTTGTTGTCTTTTTAACATTGTTAAAGCAATTCTCACCGCAAAAGAAATAATTGTTTTACCACCCCCAGAATCCATTGAGAAGTCTTGTTCAATACCGTTTTCAATAACCCTTAGAGACATTTCATCTCTTCTTTGCTTCATTCTAGTCATTGAACATTCAGGGCACTCACCTCCTCTAAAACCTTTAGGGAACTGGAAACCACAAGAACAAATAGGCTCCATTTTATCAATTTCTTTATCGGCGTTGAAGTTTAGGCTTAAACCACAATTTAACTGATCCAGAACTAAGTTAATGTTATTTTCAACATCAATAAAACCATTTTCTATTTCATCAGCTGGTATTCCGTTCTTACCTAACATAAGACAAATATAGTTTAGGTCTTCTAGCTCTTCTCTTAAACCTTCATTGTGTTCATCAATCTCTGTTATTTTAGTTAAAGCTTTTTTAGATTGCCCAATTCTATATTCTAACGAGCTGATAATTGAAGTAACCCCTCGTTGCTCATCTTTTAAATCGTTAAGCTTATCTTCTTTAACTTCTAATTCGTCCTTAAGATCACTATTGTCTTGAGTCATGTTTCCTAAGCACTTATCCATTTTTTCTTGAATTTGCTCTAAGAGCTGATCGATGTTTTCTTCTTTAATGTTAGCTACGGTTGCTTGAATAACCTTTAAATCATTCTTAGCTTTATCCAGTTTCTTTTTAGTTTGAAGTTCAGTATAAAGGTCTTCTTGGTACTCTTCCTTTTTAGCTACTTCTTTCTTCTTTTTTTCAATTAGTTTTTCTTTGTTCTCAATATCGGCCTTTGAAACTGCTATAGATTCACAAGAGCTTTTTAGAACTGGGCAAACACCCTTATTTTCCCTTAAACCTTTTAGTTCCATTAACAGGCCTGTTAACTCACTCTTAATCTCTATAATTTCTTTACCAACCGTTTCGTAGTCTTCTTCAAGGGATTCGCTAATATCTTTTTCAAGTTCTTTAATTAGTTTCTTTTTTTCTGCTACTAGTTTATCGTTCTCAGAAATCTTTTCTTGATTTCCAGTTAACCTAGCTGACTCACTCTTTAGAGAAAGCATTTCTTTTCTAGCTGAAGCCTTTTTTGTTTCTGTTACGGCCAGAACAGCTTTGTCTTTCTCAATATCGGCTTCACACTCAGAAATCATTTTGTTAACAACTTTTAATTGCTTTTCTTTTTCTCGCTTAGTTACTTCTAAATCTTCGCTAACCTCCAAAGAAGCTTCTAAAGTTTTTTTAACTGTTTCGTTTTCTTTAATTTCGCTTTTTAGTTTATCCCTATCGGTAATCGCCATCTTCTCTTTAAGTTTCCAATGAGTGTTATCTAAATACTTCATTAGCGTTTCTTTTTGAGACGTAGGGCCTAGGTTCATAAAACCATGAATATCTGATTGTTTAAAAAAGTTTGTTAGGTCTAAATCGTTATCAATTCCAAATAATTCATTAATTGCTTTTTGTGCTTCGGTTGTTTTTTCAATCCAATCTAATTCCAGTAAGCCATTGTTTTTAATGTCTCTACCTCGTTTAACCTTATACTTATTTTTATCTTGATCGATATAAACTATTTCGACATACATAACATCTTCTTGAACACCGTTTGAATGGTGAATAAGAGACCTTTCAGTTTTGGCCCTAGAATTTCCTTCTAGGTTATAAAGTACGGCTTCCATAACAAGTGATTTACCTGAACGGTTGCTTCTTTCTTTATCTTCCTTATAAGCGGCTACAACACCTATGATATCCTTGCCTTCGCAGTTAATAACGTGCTTACCTTTAAAGATACCAAAGTTAAAAAGTACTATTGTGTGTATGTCGAAAAGTTGCATAATAATTCCTAATATTTTTTACCGTTATCTGCCATACGGTTTTCTATTTTGTGATCGGCCCTTTGTTGGTTGTAAGCAATCTTCTCTTGTATTGCTCCACCTAAATCTAACCTATGAGCACCAGCAATATCAAAGATTCTAATTAGTACATCAGCAAGTTCTGTTTCAAACATAGTACGGTGAGGTAGCTTATCGTCCATTAAACTTTTTCTATGCCCTTCCATTGCCTCGGATACCTCACTGTGAACTAAACAAAGAAGTTCTCCTACATTTCTATTAGCCTCTCTCGTGATCCCTAATGTAGTTAAAATGTTTGTAGCCGTAGGTACGTCGAAACCTTTTTCAGTTAGTGACGCAATTTTGTTATCATAAAATAAATCTGTCCACCAACCTGCTTTAACATTTCCTTCGTGAACGCTTGTAGATAAATCATTAATAGCTTTTACTTGCTCTGGTGTCATTCTTATACTCCTAAGTATTTTTTAGATCGTTTATAAATTCTCTTTGCCCTTTCTGGGTCTTTCTTTAAATTTTTTGTTATGTAAACCTTTACAGCATCCACAGGTTGTAACCCTAATTTTTGAGCAACCGATCGAACGTGCTTCTTAGCAACAACTTTGGGAATAATTGGCTTAACATGAACACCGTCGAGAAGTCTCATTATTTTTTCTCGAATACCTGTCCAATCATAAGTGTTATTTTCTGGGTTAATTGTGACATCTAATTTAACAATTGGATTTCTGTTTTGATTAGTCGCAACCTCGTTCCAAAATTCCATGAACTCCGGTATATCAAAAAAGTCTTGTGTAGAACCAATTAGGTTTAACTCAAGCTGTAAGAATGGCCTATACTTAGTTTTAAATAGGTCTACGCTATCCTTCTTACCGATCTCTTTACTAATTGTAGTTACTGAATAGTATTTAGGCCCTTTCTCACCAAAGCCACAAAATATAGGTGAACCAATAATATGAATGTTTCCAATTTTTTGTTGTGTATGTATGTGCGCCTGAATTACTGTTGGTTTTGTATACTCCAAAGGCGTATTTGTAATAACAGATGGTAAATATGCTTCAGACTTCTTTAAAAGGTTTTCTTCTGATCCAGGGTGTGCCCCTGAAATGTTTAAGTGAGAAAATACATAATGGTTTACACCTTTACCAAGTTTCTTAACAATAGCCGTACACTTTGCATCTATGTATTGTTTAACCGTATCAATTTCAATCGCCTTACCTTTTCTGTGATTCATTTCAAGCGTTGCTGAAGTTATATGGGGTAGAAACGTAAAATGTACTGGTCCTGTATCGAAGTCACCTATCTTAATTGAGGCAATGTCTTCCACTACTGTTATGTTTGGGTAGCCTACTTTGGCCTTCTTTAAAAACCCCAAACAAGATAGTCTATCTGGATCATAAACAGATTCATGGTTTCCAATAACATAATAAGTTTTAAGGTCGTATTTTTTTAATTTATTTAAAATTGGGAAGAAGGAAGCAATAACTTTTTCACTAGGGTTGTTCTCATTAAATAAGTCTCCACCTAAAATTATATAAACCTCGTAGCCCTCTTCTTGGGCCGTATGTGCTTCTTCAATAAAATCTAATCCGATGTTTATTATCTCTTCGGTTCTATCAATTTCGTCAGTTTTAAGACCGTTGTGCCAATCGCTTGAGAAAAATACTTTTATATCCATTTCCAATCCTATAAGGGGGTTTTTAGGCCCCCATTAAATTTAATCTTCTTTATCTTTCGATTCCGATTCAAAATCATCTTCTGAGAAATCATCACTATCAAACTCACCAACTTTAACGGGAATTTTTAATTCAGGATATTGTTCCAACATTTCCTCAACCGTATCAAATACTTCGCCAGATTTAACATGAAGATATTTTTCAATTTTATTTTTTGAATCAGTCCCGTCAGCTTTCTTTTTTGCGACCATTGTTATTTTTGCTCTACCAGTTGTAACAAGGTTTTCAATAAACCCCTTTGTAGGGTGCATACCAGATGAGTATTGAGTATAAGTAATTGCTCTCTGGAAAGGTGCTACGAAACGGTTCTTAATGGCCGTCCACTCAACTTTAATACCAGTTTGGATCTTCACACCCTCTTTCTTCTCCGTCGAATCTACAAGCTGTGTAAGCTTCTTTAAAGACTTCCCTCTAAGGCGTTGTGTCGCCCAGAACTTAATAACATCCTCACCTTTAGATTTAATTTTAGAACCAAACATAATTGAATGATCTGTTTGAGTTTGGTTAATCATTACAAATGTTGCTTCGTAGTCTGCAAGGTCTCCAATAAATTTTTCCATAAGCTGAGAAAATTTAGCGTTCTTTTGCATGGCCGCATAACCTTTCGCCTCTTTACCAGCTTCGTATGCTTCCATTGATGAAGCTGTCTGAAGAGAAGGAAAAGAATCTTGTCCTAAAAGAATTGGTTTAGGTTTAATTTTAAGCTCTTTTTCTTTTTTACGAATACCTTTAACATAAGCTAGCATTAGACCAAACACCGCCGTCATATCTCTTTCGGTTGATCTACCAAAAGAACCATCTAGCTTAACACCACACTTTCTTAAAATTTCTTTTGTTGAAGCACGTTCACCATCAATTAATAAGGCGTTACCACCTAACTTTTGAACCTCTGCAATCATTTGATAAAGGATATATGATTTACCAGTTTGAGAATCACCAGAAATCTCCATGAACTTTCCACCACAAGCACCACCAGTAATAAACTGTAGGGCCTCGTTAGCAAAAGGAATAAAATATGGAATATCCTCATCGTCTCCATTATCTCCGTTATCAAAAATTTCAAGTTCAAAAGCTTTTAACTCAGCTTTAATAGAGTCAAGTTCAAAAACACCTTCTTCTTTAACTTTCTTTTCTTTTTTCTTTTTCTCTTCTTTTACTTTTTTTGTTTTTGGTTGCTTAGGTTGTTCTTCAACTTCTGGTTCAATATCGTCAAAGTTAAAATCGTCTACAATTGGCTCACCAATTACTTCTTTAGTAACCTTTAAAGGTTTTTCTTTATTTCCACGAATAGCTTTTTTAGTTGTTTCTTTCTTAGCCATGTCTCCCTCTCTATTTAATTGCTTCAGTTAATTGTTTAAAAAAATTGTCCCTGTACTCGCTTCGCGTCTGTCCACCCCAATTCATTTCAAAGTCTTGAAACAAACTTGTCTTCATTTCACTTAGATATTTTGATGGGTAAACACTGAATCTACCTAGCTTTCCAACGATCTCAGAAATATATAAATGTTGCTTTGGTCGAGTGATTGCAACATACATAATTCTTGCTTCTTCATCCATTTGCTCTGCTGTATCCGCTTTATGGAAAGGGTAGCATCTGTCACAGATTGAGACCACAAATACATGCTTAAATTCTTTCCCTTTTGATTTGTGAATTGTCATAAGCTGAACATAGTTTCCAGTCTCATCTTTCTTCTTTTCCTCTTCTTGTTCTATCTCCCTAATGAACTTTAAAAACTCTTCGGGTTTTGGCCAATTCTTAGCTGAAGAAATAACAGCATCAAGATTCATTAATACGTCTACATCGGCTTCTTTATCTTTAAAGTTTTCGTTTGCCCACTTCTCATACCCAATAGACTTAAGAATGTAATCTATTAACTCAATAGTCGTACAACCTGAATTAACCATTCTTGATCCTGCTCTTAGTTCTTCTTGTAACTTTTTAACGCTCTTATCTTGGCCGTAGTTACCAGAATCAAACTCGGCCATTGCTTGTGTTAGTGAGAAATCATTTTGTAATGCGAAATACTCAATATCATCGAGAGTATCGTTCTTTATATATCTTGTTGGTTTATTCGCAATTCTTTTCAAATGAGTCACATTATAGTTCTGTGGATCAATCATTATTTTTAAATAAGTTAAAATGTCTTTGGTTTCCTTTCTCTGGTAAAAACCAGTTTCAGAATAAGTTATATAAGGAATCCCTGACATAACAAATTGATCCTCAATAGATCGTACCAATGAGTGAACTCTATAAATAATTGCAATTTCTCTTGGCTCTGTTCCTTGGCTTAATAACTTTTCAACCTGATCTAAAACCCAATGGGCCTCTTCTTGTTCGTCCATCGATCTTTTTCTAATAATTAAATCGCCTACACTATTGTTTGTTGTAGACGGTGCTCCCAACATATTGTGCTTTCCTGATACAAACTTATTAGCATTATCGACAATATTTTGAGTGGAACGGTAGTTGATCTTTAAATCAAATACCTTTGGATTATATTTATTAATAAACTCTATTACGTTTTTAATTTCAGCACCTGCAAATGAATAAATTGATTGCTTTAAATCACCAATTAAAATCATTCGGTTATTATATTTAGATAAAATTTCTAGAATTTTAAAAGAAAGCATTGTTGTATCTTGTGCTTCATCGACAATTAAATATTCAATTTGTTTTGAAATTCTTTCTACCGTTTTTTTATGTTCTAAGTTTGTTAGTTCATCATGGCAGTTTAAAAGAATATCGGTGAAGTCCATTTTGTTTTTCTTTTTTAAGTACTTATCATATTCTTTCCAAGTTGACTCTACTGACCTTCTAAAAGCTATCTCATGTCTCATTAAACCGTCTTCACCATCTTCTGAGGCTTTTTGTTCCGCTAAGTCTGTTTCAGCTTTATACTGTTCTAATCTCATCAACCTAGTTTTGTGCCAACCTATCTCACCCAAATGGCCCATAACGTCTTTATTGGCTAAGTTATTTTCTTTTGCTTTTGCTAATAACATTAAGAACGGTTCAAAGTCGTTGAACAATATTTTTGGTAACATTTCGTAAGGGGCTACACTTTTTCTTAATTTTTTATAAATTCGATATGCGAAAGAATGGATTGTACTAACTTGAAGTTCTTCAACTAGGTCTGAACCTACTGCTACCCTTAAACGGTCTTGTAACTCTTCAGCCGCTTTTTTTGTTAGTGTTACCACTACAATTTTTTTAGCTGGTACACCCTGTTCTAGTAAGTATCTAACTTTGGTAACTAATGTGTGCGTCTTTCCAGAACCAGCACCAGACATAACAACCATTGGGCCATCATTATAAAGTACTACCTGTTTCTGATCTTCGTTTAAATTATTTAAGTATTCCATTTCCATTCCATTTTAAAATAGAACCATGGTGATTAATTCTGACCAGCATGGTTCTTTATCGTTGTGTGAGGGCCTATTAGCCTCGTTTAAGGGCTTTCTTTTTAGGTGGAGGTGGAAGATCGTCTTCTTCCTCTTCTAACTCAAATTCTTCTTCTTCGTCAATTTCCGGTGCCTTATTTTTTTTCTTAGGCGGTGGAGGTAGATCGTCGTCTTCATCTAAATCAATTTGTTTCTTTTTCTCTTTAGTTTTTTCTTCGACTTTCTTTTTCTTTGGTGGAGGGGGAAGATCATCATCTTCATCTAGATCAGAAATGTCGTCGTCTTCATCCAACATCTTTCCTTTCTTTGATCTCTTATCTGCCACTTCTAAATCATCATCGTCGTCAGAAGAAGAATCTTTATCTTCATCCTCGTCTTCATCAGAAACGTCTTCAATATCAATACCGTGTTTCTGTGCGTATTTTTCTAAGGCCGCTTCTACTTTATCAAAAGCATCTTGGTCAAACTTAGGTTGAAGTTTTGATAGTGGGTAAACTTGTCCAACAATTTCTTCAATCTTATCTTCGTCAAGTTCTGTCCCTAGTTTTTCTAACAGAGCATTGGGAGATAAACCTAAAAACTTTGCTTCGTATCTAACTTCCATTCCAGTTTCTCCATTTCCTTTTACTTGGAGAACCTTTCCTGAGTCGAAGTCACAAATTTGTTGTAGGTCATAATCAACATCTTCTAGCTCAGACAGTAAAGCTTTTTGTACTGATCCAGGCATTAAATAAAGTTGAACCCCAGCATCTAGGTTTTCTAGGTCTAGGACGTTAACATAATATAACCTTTTCGGTAACCATGTTTTCCAAATGTCCTTCATACCTTTTTTAGTTGAGTCTTTATATTTGTTTTTAATTTTAAAGCCCAATTGAATTAAAGGGTCTTTCTCACCAAACGCAGAAGGTGATGCTGCTTCAGCTACAACCGTTCTCTTACCGTCTTTTGCTCCCCAAATTTGGTGCTTCTCAACTTTAAAGAAAACAGCTTCTTTCTCATCTACTGGTGGTAGAATCATTAGCCTAGCTTTTGCTCCCTTGTACTTGTACTGTTTTGGCCCGTAACCGTTTTTTTGTTTTTGTTTCTCTGCTGCTTCCTTTGAAGCTTTAGAGGAGAACTTAAACGTCTTTTTTTCTTCACTCATGCTGTCTCCTTGTGTTTGAGCGATTGCCTCGTTCCTGTGCTACTTCTTAATTCTTCTCTTACGTTGTGTGCGTAATTAACTACCTTATCTCTTTTATCTTCTAATGCTTTTGATTTTAACTTTGCTAACCTTAAATAATTTTTTGTCTCAATTAACTTTTCTTTTAAATCAATAATCTCTTGATTAGAGTTAACTAAATCCTTTATGTGTGTTTCTGATAGTGCAGATTTAACACCTTTATATTTTGCTCTTGTTTGAGTAGCAATTTTTGCCATTGCTGTATCTAACCTAAGCTCTAGTATGTCGTAAGCTTCTTGAAGTTTTAATTCCTTCAAACCATAAACGTATAGGTATGTCGGGCTTTCTCTTAAATCCCTATTGATTGTTTCTTTTGAAATTCTTAGTTTTCCTAAAAACTTATCTGTTGGTTCCGTTGCCATTTCAATTTACCATTCCTATTAGTTTATTAAATTAATATATTACTTTCTATAGATCAAGCGATTTTTATTTTTTCCGAGTACCAACAATCTGAATAAAAATCTGGCTCTATTACAAGACGTAATTCATGCTTTGTACCCTCGTTCAGCGTCATAGGCATTTCTTCAAGAATCGCTTGTCCAACCTTTTGTAATTCATCCTCTGGAGCTTCCCCTACAATGTCGTCGTGGATTAATAATAATAGGTTCGCGTTCAATCCATCGCGTTTAAACCTTTTTACAAGCCTTAAATAAGCTGGTTCAAAACATTCGTGCGCTCCACCTTGTACTGGAAAATTCATAGCTTGACGGCCAATTTCTTCCCTTAACATCTTTGCTGACCAAACACCTTCGGAATGATCGCTGTTTAACCAATCTACGGCCATATTAAAGCGTCTCTTACGCCCTGATAGCAGGGTTATGTATCCTTTTGTAAGAGCTTGATTTACAATCGAATCTCTCCACTTCTTAATACCCTTGTAAATTACAAAGTACGCATCAATCATTTCTTCAGCTTCAACCTCTGAAATCTTGAACTCTTCGGCGAATGACATGGCCCCTTTTCCGTAGTTCAAACCAAATGCAATTGATTTAGCTCTTGTACGAAGGTCGTTGTATTGGAGATACACATCTTTATCGATCTCCTCAACCTTAAGTTTCCCTTTACCAATGTTGTCCAAGAACATTTCATAAGTTACATGGCTTTCCACGATTCCTAGGATTTTCCCAAGTTCTACAGCGTTTGAACTGTGAATATCAATCCCATCCCTAAGCTTCTTAATTAAAACCTCATCTTTAGATAAGGCCGCCACGACATACATCTCTAGGGCCGCATAATCGGCTGAAAATAGCTTTTTTCCTTTTGAAGGTAATACAAAGTTCCTTGTATTAGGTAGTCCTTTAATAGGGCGTGGCCATACTTGTAGCGAGGGTCTATTACAACTTTGTCTCCCTGTAACAGGTGTCCAAATATTGTAGTTAGTGTGAACCCTGTCATTATCGTCTAGGTATTGGAGCATCCCACCTTTACCGTTCTTACCATCAACATAGGTTCCACGAATCTTTGTAATCTTTTTAGAGTCCATTAAAACTCTAGGGAACTCTTCCCACTTTTTATATTTTAAAAATTTAACTAGCTCAGTTGCGGCAGTTGAATAACCCGTCTTAGTTTGAGTAATTTTTAGCTTTTCAAAAGGGAAACCAGCTTCTGTCATGTAGCTAATAATTTGCTTAGGAGAATTAGGGTTAAAATCTTTATTCCCTGTTATCTCTACTAGGCGTTCTAGAATTTCATTTTGTTTTATAATAATGGCTTCAGACGTTGCGGCAATTAATTCCCTGTCCATAAGTACGCCACGAAATTCCATATCGGTAATTTCTCTGAGCGATTCCATTTTAACTTTATAGAATAGGTCGGTCATTCCTTCGCGTTCTAATTCATCAACTTGGATAATTTGTAATCTCTTATCTCCATCAACGTCATAACCTAAATACTTTACAAGCATCGTGGGTGGAATGAACTGATAGGTTTTCTTTTTGTTCTCATCCTTATTTACATAAGGCCATAGCTCAGTATCGTAAGCACCGTAATTAATGTTTCTTCTTTCCAAACAATAATTCAAACTATGTCTAACGTTCTCATCAATTAGTGAGTCGGCTACTAAAGTATCAAAATAAAAGTTTTTATAAGGTATTCTTTTGTGTCTTGCAAACTTCTGGTCAAACTTACCGTTATGTAAAGCGAATCTTAAATTAGGCATAGCGTTTACTCTTCGTACCGCTTCCCATATTTCTTTTTTATATTTAGTTAAAAAGTTGTTAATTCTTTTTGCTAATATTAAATCTTTCTTAGTCCACTTTCTTGTGTGTTCATTTTTATATTTGGCCAGATAAATTATGTCAACCTTACCTGCTTCGTAGCAATAACCAGCATTAATAATTTCATCTTTTGTAAAGTGAAAACCAGTTGTCTCTAAATCGGTTGCTACGATTTCTTTAACTTTAGACATTCTATCAACCCATTCTTCTAGCTGTTCTAAAGAAAGGATTAGGTTAATCTTTGGATCTGGTGTTCTGTGGATAATATCTTTTTCTACATACAACTTAGCTTTTTTGAAATGGTGGATAATATCACCGTTTACTTGCCACCCCTTTAAAGAGTTTGCTAGTGAGTGCGTTGGTAATATTTTACAATTAAAAGTTCTTTCTAATGTTCCTGTTCCAGTATCTACTTCATACTCAAAACTAAAATCATCAAAATGTCCTGCGTACTCTGCAACCGAAGATTTCAATGTTAAAATCTCATGGGCAACCTTTCCCATAACAATAATTAACTTTGGTTTATGTTCAATAATCTCAGCTAATAAATAATCTCTACAAGCATCTAAATGTTTCTTTTTAACATCTGACATTTTTTTAGGGGCACACTTAACTGCTGAAGTAAAGAAAACCTTTTTATAATCAATCTTGGCTTTCTCAAAGAAGTAGTTAAGCTTTGCCCTAGTGTCACCAGATGGAACCTGATTACAACGGTCGTCAAAGAATGTTGGCGCATCCTGAATAATCATTATTTCAGTGCTATTCTTTCTTGAACCTTTTCCAAAGATTAAAGAGTTTTTACACTGTTTATGTAGATCGCATTTAGTACAACCAGAAGTTTTCATTTATTACCTTTAAGATAGCAAAGAAGTTTTTGTTTCTACTTCCGTTTGATCTGTTTCAAAGTTTACTGATTTATTAGTTTGCATTTTATAAACATTTCTAAAGGTTAAACAAAATTGGTGATGAATTTTAATTCTCAAAATTTGTCCAGGCAACGCTACTTTTTCAGCGTTCTCAATCTGAGTTATAATTTCTCTCATTTTTTCTTTAGTCATTTCCAGTTCAAAGTTCAGTTCTACATCGTTAATTGCTAATCCCATACAAATACCACTCCTATTACTTCTTCATTGACTCTTTTAACTTCTTGGCCTTTAGTTCCCTAATTCTTTTTTCGTGTTCTGTTTCCGGCTCTATGTCACCTTCAATATCAAACTCAACATCATCAAAATCAGATGCCTTAGATTTCTTTTCTTTAACAACTTTCTTATCGTCAGTTGTTGTTAATTCCTCGTCTGTATCTTCCATTACAACACCTAATAAGTCTTTAACCTTATGTAGGTTAGGTGTTTCAACATAATCGTTTACAGAAGACCTAATAAAAAATTCTTGATCGTCTAAGGTCTTTTTAACCTTGGCCATAATATTTTCTACAATTTCTTCTTCGCTTTGATTAGGGTAATATGCTAAAGATTCTCTGGCTTCAATTAAAACCTTTTTATCTACTTTATTTATGAACGTTGCTTTTTTAGTGATCGATAAACCAAACTTTCTTGATTCATAATCTCCAATATTAATAGTTCTTTCTTCCCAGTACGAAATTGTATTAGGTTGAATACCTTGATTGCTCTCGCTCATTTAAAACCCCTTCTTCTTTTGTTTCTTCATTCCCGTTAAATCTTTCATACATGTATTAAATAGTGTTCCACGATCTTTAAACATTGAGCGTTCTCCGTGGTAGGCCAAATAAGTTTTACCACCCTCAACGAAACGACCTGTGATTAAAAACTCTGCCCTAGCCGACATTGCCCCTTCAGATACACCGGCTTCCATTTCCTCCGGTAACATATCGCCATCCATTGCTCGTCTGTGCATTAGAATAATTAAATCAGCGTCCTGAAATATAGACGAAGAACCTTTTAAGTCTTCGTTCGTAAGCTGTCTGTTATGGTTTGTTTTTCTAGGGTGTGTAAGTAAGAAGAACACAATTCCTAAGTTCTCTGCCAATAGTTTAAATGCTTGCGTAGCCTTATCAATCATCGTCTTCTCATCATCTCCTCTACACAGGAAGTGAAGGTTATCAAAAATAAAATATTTTAAATCATATCTTTGAACCATTTCAGTAATTCTTGCTACAACTTTATCTAGTTCTAAATCACCCATTTCTGGATAATACATATGAAAGTTTTTATGCATATGTCTCATTTTAAAACCAATATACCCTAGCTCATCATCATCTAAATCTTCAAACGTATAATAACTAGGGTGAAAACCAAATGAGGAAATCTTTGCAACAACTTTTTCTGTTAGGGCCATGTGTTGCATTTCACAGGAATACATTCCACCCTTAACACCCTTCTCGGCTAAATCAGTGGCTAAATCTAAAATCCAAGTCGTCTTTCCGGCCTTTGGCTTTCCAGATATAATAACTAGGTTACCGTTCTTAAATTTCCCAATTACCTTATTCATTTTAGGCCATCGAGTTTCAAAACCCCTAACGTCCTCAATTGGATTATTCTTTCTATTAACAAGTTGCTTAAATGATTCTTTAAGAGATACAACCCCTCTAATTTCAAATTGTGATGCTTGATCCACTAATTTGTTGAAGTCGTTTAGCTCATATTTTTTTATAAAGTCGTTAGGGTCTTTCGTATCCTCTGGAAGTATTATGTTATAACAACGTCCCATGCCTAAACGCTTTGCTAACTTCTCTGCACCTATTTGTCCGGCTTCGTCTCTATCTAAAACCAAATAAATTTTTTCAAACCTTCTAAGCCTCTCGTACCAAGTATCTTTAAAACCCTTTGCTCCAACCGTTAATGCAACTACGTTCTTTATTCCCATAGTCCATAAAGACATTGCATCTACTTCTGCTTCGGCAATGAACAAAGTCTTATAATCCATATCATCTAAAGCTTGGTCATTAAATAAAGCGGATACCCCACCTTTTTCTCTTCTCCATTTATTTTTCTTATCTACATCTGGATCGAGAGCCCTGTATTTAACATTTACACAAGCCCCACCTTTTAAATAAGGTATTGCCAAGTGTTCTCCGGCTTCATATTCCTTACCAGATGAGGTTGTAAAGGTTGACCTTGCCCCTAGTTGGAAGAACTTTATACAGGCCTTAGAAAGCTTTCTCTCTTCTATTAAATATCTTAATGAGTCATAGTTTTCAGAATCTTTTAAATTTTCGTAGAACTCTAGGTGGAAATCTTTTTGGATTGTACATTTTTCTTGCTGTTCATCTTTCTCTACATCATGCTTAGTTTTAATGTTAGCTTTGTGAGTGAAGGCGTAAATTAGAGAGCTTGCTTTTTTACTTTTTGAATCACAGTTAAAACAATTCCACTTTCCTGTTTCTTTATTAATTCCTAATCTGTTTCTAGTCTCATTACAAAGAAAGCAGTTGGCTTGGAAGTGAGTATCAGTTTCATAGAACTTTATATTGTTCTTTTCCAAGAACTCTTTAACATTAATTTTTTTCTTATCCTTCACTTAATTACTTCCCTTTAATTTTTTAATTAATGAATATACTTCTGGTAGGGCTTTTCCTTTCCCTCTTTTTGTTTCCAATAAATCTTTTACAAATGTTGCTTGTTGAAGCGTAGCTGTTTCGTTTCTTACCAATTCCAATCTTTCTAAAAATTTTGGGTTCTCAGTTAACGGAGTCTCTTTATCATAGACCGTGATTGGTATTATTTTAAACTCTTTTTTGAAAGTATTTTCAGCACCCATTTTTGTTACTTTGTGTCTATATTTAAGTAACCGATCTTCCGCACCAGTTGTTGCAAGTTGTTGTGGTGTTGGGAACGACGAACCTTTATTCTCAAGAAACGCAAGGCCGTCTAACTGCGCCAACATAAATTCTTGTGGTGTTGCATTATGTAGTTTCATAATCTCAACCGCTTTAACAAAATGCTTATACTCGGGCTTAGTTGGTGAAACTCTTCTGACTGAATCAGTTTTATAGTATTTATCTTTTTGTTGGTAGAAAACTCTTAATAAAGCATCTGCTTCAACGTTTACATTTTTGTTGTGCTTCTTAATCTCAGTAATCTCAATAATGCTTTTTTCTCTTTCAAATATTTTCTTGGCAGCTTCTTTTGGTAAATAATCTACACAAAGATCAACCAACATATTTTTATTGACACGAATAAAGTTTTTTCCCTTAAAGGTAACTACTAAGTCATACTCGGTAAAAACGATACCGAACTGATCTTTAATATCCTCTAATTCTTGTAATTTAAGTTTCTTTATCTTTGCCATTACCTTTTCCATTTTAAAAAGAGAGGGCAGTTTTTATACTACCCTCAATATGTTGAGCAGGGATTAAAGGGTTTTACGCCCTACTCATCGTCTTCAATAGATAAATCATCATCGTCGTCAAGTGTGAAATCTTCATCAGCATCTAAATCATCTAAATCATCTAAGGCATCATCTAAATCAATTACTGGTTTTTTAGTTTCTTTCTTTACTTCTTTAACTGGTTTAGCCGGTGCTTTCTTTTCTGGTATTAATTCCTCTTCCTCATCTTCTTCTAAAGCAGCGTTAACCAATAAATCAATTGCTGTATTGATTGCGGCCTTTAATGTCTTCAGGTCTTTAATCTTATCAATCGGTGGATTAGTTTTAAGCTTGCTCTTTTTAACAAGTGCTAATAGCTCATCCCTTGTCATTTTGTTAACAGCTTCTTCAGTTGGGTAATAATCAGTATCCTCATCTTCTTCTTCAACTACAGTTGCTTTAGCGGCTTCTTTATGTTGTTTAAGTGTGTTCTTTCTTGTTTCAACAATATCGTCGTCTTCGTCTAAATCAATTTCTAGCTCTAATTCAGGTTCAGCTTTTTTAAACTTTTTCTTATCTTCTTTAACTGGTTTTGCAGGTTCTTCTTTCTTAAACTTCTCAGTCTTTTTTGTTGCTTTCTTTTCTTCTTTAGGTGGAGACTTTACTTCTAGCTCGTCCTCAGTATCATCGTCTACTTCAACAGCATCAAAAAGTTCTTCAATTTCTTCTTCTGTGTTTTGGAAAGTTTCTAATACTTGCTTAGTTGTCTTTTTTTCTTTTTTAACTTCCGCAACTACTTCAACATCTTTTTTAGTTGTTTTAGCTTTCTTCTCTTCTTTAACTTCCTTAACTGGCTCTGCTACAGCTTCTTCGTCTTCACTTGAATAAAGTTCTTCGTTACAGTAAGGGCAGTTACCATATTCCATTAGAACGTCTGAGTCACATTCAGGGCAGGCCATGTGAAGGTCTTCACCGTGCTTTAAGAAAACTGTTTTAATGTCGCTATGTCTCTGTGTAAGCATGTCAACATACTTTGTAAGTGTTTCTAGGTTGTCCTTTAGTGAAAGTTCTTCACTAATTAAAGCTTTGTTTGTTGCTACGAAATTTAATACCTGTTCTAATCTCTTCATGCTAGATACTCCTTTTTTTTAATATAACCTTATTAGTGGTTTCTTTTTTAAGCCATTTTACTGCGCCCTTATATTTATCTTTAATTTTATTTGCGGCCTTCACAGATACATCATTCTCATCAACCAATACATCTAAAGTAGGAACCATTTTTTTATGGCCAAAAAACTTTTCCATATACGCATCGTAAGTTCTTTCTAATCTACCTTTTTGTTGGTTAAACCTTTCTAAGTTATTTCCCGTTGGTGTTGTAATAACCCCATGGTCAAAAGTTCTAACAGATAAACCAACTTCTGCTTTCTGTGTTGCTACAACATAATCTAATTCTTTGTGCTTTGCTGCTTTAACAATTCTTTCGTAGGCCGTGCTGTCGTCGTAGTCTTTTAACATTTTTAAAACAGAATTAGGCGTATCCTTATAGGATTCCTTAATAACAGTTTTACCAGTTTGTTTATTCTTCTCATAAATGTTCGTAGGCCCTAGGAGCATATCACCTCTAAACTTTCTTAACATTAGGTGGAGAATTGCAGCCTGTTCAGCTCTTTCAACAAATACTAATACAAATTTTCCTTCTCTAATTTTCTTAATTACTCTGCGACAAATAATAATGTTTCTTTCTTCAAGTCTTCCCATTCTAGTTATGAATCCAGAATAGTTTCTATTATCATCGTACTTAGGATCATAAATTCCAGTTGGAACTAATGTTACTTGTGATAAAATTTTACTATCGCTATTTTCTTCCACAGCTACATGTCTTACTGGCCCAAAAGTATCGAAGGTTAAAAAATGCTTACCATCCTTTCTTTCTAGGTTGGCAGATACGGTGTATCTAAATTTAGCTCTAAAATTATTAACCGTTGTATTAACATCTTCAATAGGGGCTTTCTGACCTTCATCAAATATTAAAAAACCTATTCTTTCTTTAAAAAAGTTTAGGTGTTGATCTTTAGCTAACGAGTGATAGAGGCAAATATTAATATCACCAAAAACTCTTTTACCTTTAAATACTCCACCAATTCCACCTATTCTATTTTTAGGTAGATTAAATGTTTCTGGGTTTGTTGCTTCTGAAATCCACTGTTCTTGTAAAAATGTTGTGTGGACAATAACTAATCCAGGCTGTCCGATTCTTCTCCACATTTCCAATCCCATTAAACTTTTACCAATCGACGTATAACCAATTCCCGAACCTTGGAAGTGTTGGAGCATGGCCTCTACGAAAGGTATCTGATCCTTGTCTCTTAGTTTTAAATTTGAATCTTTATGGTAAATAGTTGGAAGAACTAACATTCGATCAATAAAGTTAACCGTTATATCTAGTTCTTTTAAAATCTCTTCAAGCTTCTCCATCCCACCACGAGTAATTCTTAAATTACCTTCTTCGTCACTCATATAGGATAAAAGTTTTTTAGCTACTCCATAGTTGGAGTAACCCCACTTTTCGTTCTCAATAAATTTTGGGTTCTTGTATTCAAAATTAGAGCGGATAACTTTAAATATCTCCTCTCCATTTTTTAGCTCTTTTATTTCCCTGATAGAAATAATCATCTGAGCTTCTAAAATAACATTTAGCGTTTGTGACCCCAAGAAAAACCCCTTCAACTTGGCGACGAGAATAGTTTCCAATTCCAATCTAAAAAAAATAATAAAGTAAAATTATTATCTATTTTTTAAAAGATCAATAAGGTTTTTTAATTCATTTGATGAAACCGTAAAGAAATAATGAGTTACATAATTTTTTATACAAACGTATCTTTTATTACAAACTTTGTATCTTTTTGAATTCTTGTATTCTCATTGGGGAATTGTGTATTTTCCATGTACAAAAGATACAAATGTATTTTTATGTTTGTATTATTTTAAGTTTTGTATTAGAGTAAAAGAATGAAAAAATTTATAACTAATAATATGCCCGCAACGAATACAGATCATCAGCCGATGGTTCTGGGGGATATTATTTAAAGTTTGTACTAAAATTACAGAATTAAATAAGAAACCCCTCCTAACCCGAGGGGTTTTTTCGTTTATGGGGCCATAACTCAGTTGGTAGAGTATTTCCCTTGCACGGAGAGAGTCGTAGGTTCAATTCCTACTGGTTCCACCATAACGAAAGTTTGTATTTATTATCGGTGTTGCGCGTACATGGGTTAAACGCGGCTACCTTTGGTGGTAGAGATCAGTAGGTTCCCACCCTATTACACCGACCATTTCTAAAATTTATTATCAGGGTGTAGCGCAGCTTGGTAGCGCGTCTGCTTTGGGAGCAGAAGGCCGAAGGTTCGAATCCTTCCATCTTGACCATGCCGGTTTAGCACAGTTGGTAGTGCACTTGCCTTGTAAGCAAGATGTCGGGAGTTCGAATCTCTCAGCCGGCACCATAGTTCTTTAAAATTTATTATGCGGTGTTGGTGAAGTCTGGAGTTCACGCTTCCCTGTCACGGAAGAGACCATGGGTTCAAATCCCATACATCGCGCCATTTTATATTGGTGATTAGCTCAGTTGGTTAGAGCATTCGCTTGTTAAGCGACAGGTCGAAGGTTCAAGCCCTTCATCACCAGCCATTTTTTAGTTATGTCTCTTGGGTAGTTTAATTGGCTAAAATACCGGACTGTGAATCCGGAGTCGGGAGTTCGATGCTCCTCCCTTGAACCATTTTTTTATAGGCCCCGTAAAGTTTACGGAACCTTTGTTATAGTTTTTATATTGGGCGTTCGACAAGTTGGTAAGTCACTGGCCTTTGATTCCAGTTAGCGGAGGTTCGAGTCCTTCACGCCCAACCATTATATTGCCGTGTAGCTCAGTTGGTCAGAGCGTACCCCTCATAAGGGTAGGGTCATAGGTTCAAGTCCTATCTCGGCAACCATTTAAACTAATAATTTTAACCATCCTGTTTACAAAATTTTGTAATTAAGTTACAGTTGAGCTATGAAACAAAATCTTTATTATATTTCCTCTATTAGTTGTATCGGCTCTATCGCCGTAGAGGGAAATATTTAAACTTTTTGTATAAAAATAAATATAAGTTTGAATGAAGCCCTCCACTGTGAGGGCTTTTTTTATTTGGGGAAGTCGTGTAGTAGCAATCACGGTTGGCTGTAAACCAACTACCTTAACGGGTTTCGTAGGTGCGAGTCCTTCCTTCCCCACCATGTATTAGTTTTGGAGAGCTGGCGTAATAGAATCGCAATGGTTTTGAAAACCATCTAACCGCAAGGTTATCAGAGTGCAAGTCTCTGGCTCTCCTCCATATTTATTATGGGGCGTTAACAAGGTTAAGGATGGATTGCAAACCCATCTTCTTCGGGGCAGGACCGAACGCCTCGTCCATATAGAGTTTTATTGGAGAATTAAACAGCAGGGCGCTGTACACCGTTGCTAGCGGTTGTGGACCTAATGTGTCTGGGAGTCGGGATCTCAATTCTCCGCCATAATATAATATTGGCACTTAGTTCAGTGGTTAGAATCTTTGTCTGATAAGCAAAGGGTCGGTGGTTCGAGTCCACCAGTGCCAACCATTTATTTTATAATTTTTAATTATAAAAATGGTTTGAAGTATTGAATCCAATAAGCAACAATAAAGTCAATCAAGCCAAGGAACGGAAATGAAAGATCAAACACTATATGTTATTGCAGTTACTTCAAACTCTGTTAGATACAAGTCTCGAACTCAATTAATGAAAGATTTTAAGGTTCAAATGAGTCACTACCCCAATGTAAAATTGGTTGTGGTTGAAACGGCATTTGGTGAAAGACCTTTTGAAGTTACTGAACCTAATAACCCATACCACATTCAGTTGAGATCATTTGATGAGTTATGGCATAAAGAAAATATGATTAATATTGGTATTCAACAACTTTATCGCATAGATCCCCAATGGCAATACATGGCTTGGATTGATGCAGACATTAGCTTTTCAAGACCTGATTGGGCAGTTGAAACAATTCAAAAGCTACAACATCACCATGTAATACAACTATTTTCAACCTGTATTGATATGGGGCCTAATCAAGAAATCATACAAACCCATAAATCATTTGCTTGGTGTTGGAGAGAAAACAAGTTTGAACCAGATATGGGGAACATTGTATCAAGTGGGCCGTATCATGAAACAAGAACAAAAAAATACTTTTGGCATCCGGGCTATGCTTGGGCGGCTAGAAGGGAAGCGTTAGAAGAGCTATCAACCTACGCTTCAGGGCCTTTGATTGACTACCCTTGTATTATAGGAAGTGGAGATCATCACATGGCCCTAGGTTTGATTGGGTTGTCGTCGCAGTCGTATCCTGGAAATGTTAGCAACAACTATAAAAAGGCTATTGATCTGTGGCAAGATAACGCTCTCAACTTTGTAAAGAAAGATATTGGTTATATCGATTGTACAATCGTACATCACTGGCATGGGAAGAAAGCTGATCGCCGATATGGAGATCGTTGGAATATTTTAACTTCTAACGAATTTAACCCTGAAACAGATATTAGAAAAGATCATCAGGGCTTAATGATTTTAATCGTTCGTAATGAAAGACAGCGAAGGTTGAGAGATCAATTGCGCGATTATTTCACGCAACGTAATGAAGACTCTATAGATTTATAATTTATACATGGCTCATGTACATTTAATATTTTTTTATCGAAAGTATGTATATTTAAAATAAATGTTATGCGTTAAGCTTTGAAGATTAATGACAAATTATCTTTATACATACATGCGTATAATTTTTTGTTCGAATGTTTAACCATGGATATGTATGTATAGCTTTTATTCAACTTGTTAACCGCCTGCGCTATATGATCCAAAAGCAAGAGCATTAAAACTTGTTCATGAAGCTTAAAAGCCTTCATCACAGATGCCCTTTCCCTTTTATTTCTTTCGTTTAGCTGTACCAGCTACTTCTCATTCTGTTGAATGAAAAGCCACTCAATCAATAAAATTGTTGGATAGTCGAAGAATATAATTTAAGTGTGAAAAATAAATTTTGTTTTTGTTGGGGAAAAATTTTACCCTGAAGGGAAATTTTCCCAAAATAGAGATTGATTGATGGTTTGAGTTGGATTAAGCTTTTATTAATTAAGTGCTGAATAATACAGTAAGTTGATCTTGGATTGAAGCCCCTTCTAAAAGTTCTAATCCAAGATCAATAAAAAGTTCTAGGAACCTATGAAGTCAGTTTATCAAAATTCAAAAATCAAAGCAAAGAAAAAGGTTAAATTTAAAACCCTTTTTACAAATATTGAGAAGCATAAGCTGTTTAAAGACTTTCTTTTGGAAGAGAACTTAAAAACTTTAAACCTTTTTCTTAGACTAAAATCATTCAAATACAAAGAAATTCCAACTAGCAAGAAGGTTAAGATCAAGTTTCTTTTCTTTTTAAGCTTACAAAAAGGGCTTTTTACAAAAGAAGGTTATCAAGTTCCAACTACAGTTTTTGGAAAATATCTCAATGTTAATGCCCAAACTGTTACAAACTATTTAAAACTGCTTAAAAAACTAGGTTACATCGAATGCTCCAATGAGAAATGGGCCAAAGGCTTTTACTCAAAAAGGTTTAAAGTAGTAAAAAGTTCCGCTAATTTAGAATTCTGTAACGTGTTAAATACCTTTAACGGCTTCTTTGAAAACTTTTATACTGATAAAAATGATCATAAAAAGTTCACAAATTCTTATAAAGCCCAGTTACAAAAGATCGAAGAAGTAAGAAAAAACAAAATCCCACAGCCTCAGCCAGATAAAGTTAAGTTTGTATCAATTTACAAACGTTCACCAAGAACCCTTTTAAGACATTTAAGAACTTTTAACCCTGAATTTTTAAAGGAACCCCGTAAAGAGAACCTAGTTGAAACTCAGTTCTTTGGTTATTTACAAGCTTTTAACTATGTTTGCAGAAAGAATAAACTATCTAAGAATCAAATTTTTGTCGTAGAGAACAAAGATAAGCATTATTTGGTTTGCAACAATAAAGTTTTAATGAAAGTTTCTAGAGAGCTCATCCACTTTGATAGAAAAGAGTCTAAAACAATTATTGTTGATAGGATTAAAAAACTGCAGGACGATCTAAAGTGGACCTACAACCATGAACGCTCTCTTTTAATTTCAGATAGAGTTATTGAGCTTCGGGCTTCCCTTAGCCACGCTCAGGTTGAAAAACGTGGGGTAATGAACTACTCAAGTTTTGAACAGCTGGAAAAGAACAAGGTTCCTCAAATAACAGAAGTGACTAGAGTAGGGGCCGTCAAAAGACGACATTTATTATCAACTATCGTTATGAATAATAAAGGTTTAACAGTTCACTCGAGATATTTTTTAAAATCAATAAATAATTACAAAGCTTTCAAATTCTCTAAATTCTAGTAGAATTATTCCTATGAGTAGGAACATTATTATTAAGAAGAAAGAATTAAATTATCGATCATTTGAAAATGATTACGGAATGATGTTTCATCTCCTAGTCGATTTAGAAGACTTTGACGAAAGAAAGGTTAGGTTTTGCAGTTTACATGATAAAGGTAAATTTCTAGCAGTCTTGGGCCAACCTGTTTTCTATAGTCAAAAGACCGGTCTTCAGTTCGCAACCAAATATACAATCATTTATCCAAAGATTTATGTTCTCGAATCGAAACCTTTGACAGACAATTATTGTATTGCCCGCTCTTTTATTCACTAAAAATAACAAAAGGATTTGTTATGCGTTTAACTAATACGTTCCTCAAGGTCGTAAAACAAAGTGTTAATGATTGTTCAAACCCTATTCAGCTCAGAGGGTATTTAAACCAATACCAGAACTATGTGATGTCGACAGAGATTAAAAAAGTCTTTACGGACCGTATAGAGTTCTTCAAGGAAAGGTTTTCATCCGATGCTTTATACCTAAGACAGATTGAGGACTTGGAGGACGACTTGGATATTAATGTTCAGATCGCTTCTGTTTGTCAGAGCTCCTTAATAAGGTTCGACGATAATATGAAAAAAATAGTTCGTTCTCGCTATGAGGGCCATTCTCAGGAGGAGAGGGATTTATTGATCCTAGTCTTCCGTCAATGCTCAGGCGATACGGACGATATTATGAGGCATCTAAGGCTTTCGTATGATCAACTAATTTCAAAAATTAAGTTATATAACCTTGGTGAAATGCTCGCGAAGATTGCTAAGAAAGCATAAATTTTGAAGTTATAGAGTTCTGTGTCATAATTAGGAAATGAACAAGCTAATTTTCTTTTTAGCTACTATTGTCATTTTGGATCCATATAAGGATTTAAAGTACGATCAAATCAACGCCTATTATTTCAATCAAGAACTTCAAGAAGAAAACCAGAAAGCATCGCCAGACGATGAATACGTTCAGGAACAAAATGATGATTCTTATGCTCAGGCATATTACGATGATCCATTTGAAGTTAAAGACCAAATACAATTTTAGTAGACGCAAACTTTATTTAAAAATATACTGTAGGTAATCGCATACCTGCAATTTTAACAATGGAGATTATATGAATGATGTAGTTGTAGCCCCAAAACTTGGTATCCAAGAAACAAAAGAAATCCTAGCTTCACTTTTCCTAGTAGGAAAAACAATTAAAGAAGCTAAAGAAAACGATGGAAAAATCAACCTAATGGACGCAATTCTATTAGTTAAAGTTGTTCCTTCAATCAACCTAGCAATCGAACACGGTGATCAGGCCATTGCTGAGATTAAAGATATTGATGAAGCAGAACTTCACGAAATCTGTGCTCAAATCGGTCTAAGCGTAGTTGGTCTTGGTACTCCTGATCTTGTGCTTAAAATCACTAAAGGTCTTGAGCTTGCTAAAGCAATCGCTGCTTTCGTACACGTTCTATAATTTTTGTTATAATAAATATAGACAAATAAAAAGGGGGCTCAGTGCTCCCTTTTTTATTATAAAAACACCGAGGTTTATTTATGTTCTGGCCTAAATTTAAAAAATGGTTAAAAAGCTTTAAATTCGTTTCTAAGGTTCTTTTATTTTTTAAACTACCAATTCCTTACCTATCTACTGTTTCGACTGCGATTGCGGCGATAATCATGCTAGGAGATAAGATTAAAGATGTGGTAATTAAAAATACTCAAAAGAAATCCGACGAGGTTATTAAACAAGCATCAGAAGCAGAAATAAAAATTGAAGAAGAGGTTAAAAAACCTTTACCACAGCAAGATAACGATGTGCTTAGACAAGCAGCAAGGGAGCGACACAATGGTAAATAAATTATCCAAATTCACATTATTTTTTTTAATGTGTATAGTTTTAATGGGTGCCTCAAACTGCACAACACAAAAATATTCAGCACCAGTAATTGAAGACTGTACAACGCTTACTTCTTGGGACAATACAAAAGAAACAGATGTAGCAACTTCTTTTTGTATCGACGATAGAATTAACGAAAACTATTTTGAAAAAGTTTTAGTCCCTAGAGTTGAATCTAAGTTTAAAGAACACCCATTACACGATTCCGTCATGGCCTACTTAGTTTCAAATAAGGCTGAGATTATAAAAAATAAAGAATATGAACTCCCAATTTCATATACTCGTGGCTACTCTCAAGTTTCACCGGCAGATAGAACAGCCGTCACATCTTGGGCCGAAGCAAATAGAATTGGTAGAATTAAGTGTGAATTAAATAAGGAATAAATTATGTGGGGCTTTATTAAGACACTGGCCTATTTAATAGTTTTGGCCGTTATAAGTTTCTTAATAAAATCCCAAATAAAAATCTAAGATTGTGAAGTACCCTCAACATTTCTTTTCTCTCTATTCAATGTTCTTTGCTTAGACCAATAAATAGCACTCTCTAAGTGTTTAATCATTTCACCGTTCTCTATACAAGGAAATTTCTTATTTAACTCAGACACAATTTGTAGGGCAACAGCAACTATATCCTCAACCTGACACCCATTTTTTCCCACTTCTTTCACTGGTCCATTCTGAATTTTAAAGCTAAGAATATTATCTTCGTGGTTAACAAAAATGTGAGCATCATCACCGTCCAACATATCATCTGATGATCCAATAAATGTATTATTAAGATATTTCACACCCTTTAAAGTTTCTAATGCCATAACTCCCTCCGCTAATTAAATAAGTATTTTACTTGATTTTTAGTTTGCTTCATGTGAATAGTAAAGTAAATTAGTAATTAAGGAACCAAAATGAAAATAACTAAAAAATCTACTTACGCAATTATGGCCTGTGCTTATATGGCAAAAATCCCTAAAACATTAGTTTCATCAGAAGATGTGGCCCTAGCATGTGGAACGACCACTGGATTCATGAACCTAATCTTTACCGACTTAAAGAACGCTAAAATAGTCTTTTCAAAAAAAGGTCCAGGCGGTGGTTACAGATTGGATAAACCTTTTACACAAATTTCAATCCTAGAAGTCCTAGAGGCCATGGACGAAAGTCTAATGAAGAGCGAGGACTATAAAGAGATTATTAATGAAGGGATGGGAAGTGATAACGTAAATTTATTACAGACCATCTATCTTGAGCTCTCTTTCAATTTAGCTAAAACAATGGGCAATTTAAAGATTTCAAACATGATGGGTAAGTAGTGCAAAAATTATTAAACGACAAAGAGTTTATACTTTTTATAATAGCTTTTCTAGTTACCCAAGTTTATTTAATGTATTGGGTCATAGTGGATCAAAAACTGCAGAACAAAAGAACTGATGATATGTTCGAGATGATCCAGAACTTGGATAAATTTAATGACCAACAACATAAGTTTAACAAGCTTCAAATTGATTTTAATGAAATGAGTGAGTCAAATTTCCTCATTACAAAAGACTTCATAGACGAGACAAAAAAGATATTAAACCTCCAAGACAGTAATAATAAGGTATTTGAAAGCAGAATACTTGAGGCAAAAAATGCCTATATGATCCCAGACGTTTTAATAATTAGAGCAGTCTTCATTTACCTATCAAAGAACAATGTAGGCATGAAACTACCGGAAAGCCCTAATGAGCAGTATGAATTGTTTTTAAACCTTTATAGGGACATAAACCCAGATGCGGTTAATTTAAAGATCAAGACCACTTAAAAAACCAGTAAAAAGTTTATTAACAGATGTTTTGGCCTTTCTACAGTAAGCGAATAAATTATCCACTATATTCAAATCAACCCTAAGACATAGGAACCTAGGTATAATTCCATTAACTAGGTCAAAACCATAGTACTGGTAGCCCAAGTCTAGTAAACGATTTATTAAAAAATCCCTATAATCCATAGCTTCTTTATTAGACTGAAAAATAGCATGAACCTCTATTTCAAACTCACCTACCCCATAAAGCAACATATCGTTCTTAATTGAAGGCTCACAACGAATGAATACATCTATTTTAAAGTTGTGATCCAGTACACGTTCCAAATCAAATAAATCAACATAAACCTTTTTAGATATTTTACAGCGTATAGAAACCACGGATACACGATAGAGTCTAGAAACATAAATCATAGAATCAAACAAACGATCGCGAGAGATATTTAAATCGGTACATAGGAACTGAACATCGTTAAAACGATTAGGATCCACCCGTACCCAAGTCTTAATTCTAGCACTATTAATCGTAGAATCTTTATCATTATCCATACTTATACCTGTTATAGCTGTAGAGGCAAAGTACGCCTCCAAATAGTACAATAATTAACTATATTACTATTGACAACAAAAATACAAAAAACAATAATAATTAAAATACATAAAAATCTCACGGATAACGAGAATAATAATGAAACAAAATAATACAAAACAGGTAGAGAAACTTCCAAATTGTGGGAATAAAACCCTTAAATGTGGACTTTGCTTAATCTCTTCCACGCAAGAAATAATTTTAAGGGGCCTAGTATGCAAATGATTTATGTATTTCTTTTCTTACACGCCTTAGCCGACTATCCGTTACAAGGTGATTTCCTAGCCCAGTTCAAGGGTAAGAACTGGATTGCCATGATTGCTCACTGTTTAATATGGTCGGGAATGATTTACTTAGGCTTAATACATTATGGGTTAGATAAGTCTTGGAGCTTTCCTTTCCTGTTCTTTGGTCACATGGTGATTGATAAGTGGAAGTGTTCTAGGTCTGGAAATGGGAAAGAACTGGGTTCAGATCTTGTAATAGATCAACTTCTACACTTTGTACAAATTGGTGTTTGTCTTTATGCATAAATTTTTTATTAGACTGTTGGCCTACATATTAGCAAGTTTGTATTCCGTTGTCTGGATACTAGCAAGTAACTTTGAAATGCTTTTGTTTGTATTTAGGGGGAAACCCTTCGTAAGTGCTACAAGGTGGTTAGATGATAAGTTTACCCACATAATACAAAACCTTTGTCACTTAGGGGAAATACAAGAATGAGTGACAATAAGTACTTTGTATCTAAATCACAGATCGAAAGGGTTTCATGTGGTAATGAGAAATATAGGGAATTTTATTATACAAAGTTTCATGTCATTGATGATAAAGCCCATCCTGAGTTTTCAAAACTAAAAGTAAGTGAAAGACTAAAATACAAACTACCTTATACAAAGCTAGTTAAAGAGGAATCTAATTCATGAACGGATCAGAAGTTACAAGAACAGTAGATCAGTTAAAAAAACACGTTACAGAAATCTTTGGTATGAAGTGTGAAGCCAATGTTATTGCTTCAAAAGACTACCCTGTTTCAATTTGGGTTGAATTAGGTGAGTTTGAAACATGGAATAAAGATACAAGAACCTTTATTGAACCTACCTTAGATTTATTAAGGGATAAGCTTTTAGAGAATAAATTAATACATAATCATGTTACAAGAGTTGAAAATTCTTATAAAGCTGAGATTGAGAAGCTAGAAGAAAAAATACAAAGAATGGCCAAATCAATCGAACTTCTTACTCCATATAAAAACTATCACGACCTAGCTATGCAATTAGTTCCACAGTATGTAGTAAAGGAAAATTCATAATGAGCACCTTTGCCAATAGGTCTGTAGGTGTTAATTGTGGACATGATATTAGAATAATCTTCTACGAATCGTCTTACCAAATATACGAGGGAGAAACCCTACTACATAACGGTAGAAACGCAATACTAGAATGTATTCCTAATAAAAGAGCGGCTGAGATTTATCTTGAGTATTATACAGATGCTTTAAAAAAGGCCTACGAATTAGTAAGAAAAACAGAGAAAGAAAATAAGGAAGTTATATGGACGTTGAAGAAAAATTAAGATTCGTTATATCTACACTGGTTCTAATTAATTGTTTTAGCCTTTGGTACTTTGGTTATTACAAGAATAGAAATACAAAGGTGGCAAAGCTTTGGGTTCCCTCTCCGTTCATTAAATACGATTTTAAAATAAGTGAGAATATGACGTTTAGGAGAAATAACCCAAACGATTATGAAGACCCATTTCATACAAGTTTTGTACAAATAGAAGTTCATTACAAAAAGGTTTAAATATGAAAATTAAAGCAAATAAGAAAACAGCAACAATTATATTAGAAACCCGAGCGGAAGTAGAAGCGTTCGCAAAGGCCAGTGAGTTCTATATGGAAATGGTGTATCAAGATGCAGACCCAGAAGATAAGGAAGAGGACTCCCATTATGATTGCGACGACCTAATGTTGAAGATAGATAAAAAGTTTAATAAGGAAGCACATACAAAATGAACCCGATAAAACTAATACAAAATCAAACTTATTACTGGGTCTATATAAACGATCAGGGTAAACCAATATCAATACAAAACATAATTTTCGTTAAGCTTCATTACAAACAACCTTCAGATATAGGTGCTACATCTTGGGCAATACCTGAAAGCTGTGAGTTCACTTTAGATACAAGATTTGGCAATCTATTACTCCCAGACAGTCAGGTTATGAAGTTTGTATTTGATACAAAAGAAAGTGCCGTTAAATGTTTTAAGGAAGCACTAGAGAAAAGAAACAAAGGCCTAATAAGCTTAGTTTGTACAACAAGAAAAGAAATCATAGACAACAATAAAATGTTAAAGGAATTGTAATGGGAGAGAAAATAATACTAACCATTATCGCAATATTTTTTACTTGCATTATTTGTATAGTTTCGGCCTTTGCACCAATCTTAGGGGCACTGGTATTTGTTTTTGCATTAGGTTTCTTCATAACATATTTTGGAGTAATGGGGTTTCTAGGATGAACCCTAAATTGTTAATGAGCTATCACTGGACTTATTATGTATTGGATGGAAAGAGAGTTTATTACAAACGAAGACTATTAAGGAATACACATGGGAATATTAGTTAAATATAGAGTAAAAATAACAGAGCAAGAAGGCTTAAACTTTATTACAAAACCACACTTCTTTAATACAAAGAAAGAAGCTGATAGGGTACATAAGTTTATTAATGACCTTCATGTTTCATATCCTTGTACAAAAGGTGAAGTTGAATGTGTTGAAGTACCCATGCCTAAAATCTATGGTAATGGTGAACCAACTAAATGGGAACTTGATGCCAATCCAAATCATCCCTATTATAAAGTCGAAGCTGATCCAAATGTTATAACTAAGGCCGGAGTACTTAATATAAGCAAACCAACGTTTCAAGTTGGTCAGAGAGTATTTGATAAGCTTCTAAATAGGGAAGACACAGTACAAAAGGTTCTCGTATCTATTGATGAGAAAGGAATGTCCGTTGTATATAAAATGATGAATCACACCAATTGGGAACCAGCAGACATGATTGGAACAATACAAGGGTAATAAGTTATATGAAGTTTACAACAGAAGAATACACGGAAGAAGAAATCAAACTAAATGGTAATCAAATTAAAGGTGGAAAGCTCCACGATAAAA
>JAULBY010020220.1:0-18988 GCA_032358315.1 Ophiocytium majus | reverse complement strand
ATGTACTCTTATTAAACTCCGCTTGGGGCGCGGAAAGCCCTGTGCACATGGGGTGCGGTTTACGAAGTCGAATAGTATTTATACCGTAGCGGTCTACAAGGTACTACCAGTGCCGCATGGCACCAAAGCGCCCAGCCCCCCTGCCACCACCGGACCCAAATTTAGCGCAGCAGCACACACCAATTGCCCTTCCAAAAGTAAGAAACTTGTTGTATTCTTATTGTACCCATTGCGTGTAGACGGTTGTTGTGCGTGTAACGTCCGGTTCCGACGGCTTTGCCTTCAATGGCATTCAGCCTCTGCACTGCTGCAAAGAGTGGTTGCTGGTACACATCACTCTACAGCTTTCACAAGCTATGCTGGCTGTGCACAGACGCCCTGCCTCTGCTGCCTTTGATGCACTGCGGTGCCGGGTGTGCACGCTAGTAGTTTTTTATTAGTTGCTTCAAAAGTTCAACTTTGCCAGTCAAGTTGAACTCGTCTTGAAAGGTGACGGCAGCAGCAGCTTTCCAACTTCAACATGTATTTCCAATTTCAACTCTTGAAAGCAGCTCGAAGTTTCGCAAGAGGCGCCCAAGGGCGCATTAGGGCGCCGGAAGGGTGCTGCTGCTTGTGATCAGCTGAGCTGCAGGTGTTCATGGGGATCATGGGCATCATATTTTGACTCTAGATCTTGCTTCCAGCACCTGGGGGGTGAGTAGGGAAGTCACTAAAGACCTACTTACGCTTGCTTCCACGCTGCAATTGCTGGTGTACCCCCCGGTTCTTTTGTCGGTTCACGCATGTCTGCAAAGACCAATGTCGCTGTCTGTCGCACACCAATTCAATTTCAATTTCAGTACTGAGTACTTGCCTGGCGCCTGCCAGCAAGCTGCTGCCAGTGCCTCTCAAGCACCCCTGAAGCAATTGATTGCTGAAGATATGATGGCAGGTACAGTAGTGAGGCCCAGTGCACGCGCTATCACAGGTGCGAGCAAACCATTGCATTGCAGTCCACCATCATGAGTGACTCATAGAGTTGCCGGAATCGTAGTTTGTCTTAATTACTCCGTAATTCGTAGCGTTATTTCGCCGTAACCTTACAACACTTGCAACATCTCCCATGATGTTTTGTGCTCAGCACAGTAGGGCCATCACATATGTAAAGGCATCGTAGGCTGTTGTAGGCATCTGCAGCGGGTATCCTTGAATTACCGTTGACCGTAATGTCCCGAAATTACAATTCCGGCAACATTACTCACTGACTCATGCATGGCACTACAGGGTGGTCCACATATTACACTGCTCACAAGCAAGGATGCATATGCCACCGTTGACAGAGGCGTGCTGACATGGCAACACGCAGGCTACCAAGCATGCCGTAGTACGTACTCTTATTAAACACCGCTTAGGACGCGGAAAGCCCTTTGCACACGGTGCGTGTGACCACGAAATCAGACAGGTAGCGAAAAACAAACTGGGAAAGCTCAGTACTGTGGGAAGCCTGGCATGTTGCCAGAGCACTCCAAAGTACCTGTAGAGCACTTACCAGCACCCTGCAGTGCATAACTTACGTTTTGCTGAACATTCTGGTTGCTCGTGTAGGGCAATCATACTTGAAGTATGACAGCATGCATACACCTTCTTACTGTGTGCATCGCTTGACATGGGGTGGTGGGCTCGACTTGCACCATGCACAGCACGTGGCAGTATGCACGCATCATCATGCGCCAAACAGGTTGCGAATTGGCAGCATCACACCGTGTGGTGTCACACAGCAACAAAAAAAAGCACTGCAGGCAGACATACAACACTCAACACAAGCAGAAAAATGACAAAAATCTTATTTGCGCAGCGATGAGCGCCAACAAGTTTGGGCGCACCTATACATGTAGGGGAAAGCACACAATAGTGTGGCATCAAAAACTGGGCACGACTGGTGGGCATGAGGCAGCCATCGACCACCAAGGCATCTCGACTTTTGTGAGGCATTGACAATAAGTATACTACTACTACAGCTACAGCTAGCACGGCATCTGCTGGGTGGCAGCGCCAGCGCGCGCTGCAGGGCTGCTCTGTGTAGCATGCAGCGCGGGCGTCTGTAAGGCCAATGGTTTTGTGCACAGTGTATGTTTCTCGCAAGGCCACTATTGCTGACATGGCAACAACTCGCGCAGGCGGGACCAGGCCAAATGTGCTGTGAGTTCATGAAACGCACCCCTTGCAGGCTGCAAAAAAAATGGCAGTGCAAGTGCTAGCGGAATGCCACCGAAAATTGAAACAAAAGTAGGCCAACTCACGAGCAGACGATGCCAAAGGCAGTTATGCCTGAGGTGTTACCCTTGACCCTCAGCCCCGACAGCTTCGTGTCCTTCCCGCCCACGGGCTCGCACTTCCACTTCTGGGCAGTGCCCTTGGCGCTCTCGGTGCCCAAGGGGGGCGAGTTGCCAGCGGTCCACGTCGCGTCCTTGTAAAACACCAGGCTGGAGGGATGCTGCTTGGCGATGTCGTAGGCCGCCTTGAAACTCTGGAAACCGCTGGTGCGGGTCAGCGTGCTCTTGGCGCCCTTGGTTAGCTCTCCCACATTGACGTCGATCTTCTTGCCCGAAGGCGAGCAGGTGATGGAGGCCACGCTGCGCAGCCACTTGTCGGCGGACACAGTCATGGATGAGATGAAGTTGCCTTTCGGGCAGCGGAACTCAGAGATCTTGGCGTACAGCGGGCCCACGTCGTAAATGAAGCCAGCCCTACCGTTGGTCACCGTGGTGACCGCCAGCTCCCTGTCTGCCGCCCTCATATCCTCCGCCAGGGGCACCATGGCGCCGTCGGCCCTGTTGCTGCACGCCGCGAGCGCGCACAAGGCTGCCAGCGACGGCAGCAGCAGCTTCATGGTGGCGCCGGTCTGGTAGCTACTGTATGTAGCTGCTGTATAGTGAAGCGCACACCACGGGTGACCGCGCTGCCGCCGCTGCTGCCGCTGCCCCAGGAGGTTACCAGGGTTTGTCTGCTAGAGATCCAGAGCGTGTCTGTCGAGCTCGGCCCTCATCGCGCGTGGTGTTTCCGCCGGGCCGTTCGGGGTCACAAATGCAAAAGTGCAACCTCGGTGCCCTGTGCTTGATAGTGGCTGCAGCGCCAGGAGAAGACAACAGTGGCAGCGCGGCTACAGTGAGCACGCGTTCTGCCTTGCCGCTGGCTGCTCTGTTGCTGCTGCTGCTCTGCGCTGGCTGCTGCGTGTATGTTACAACAAATGTAACTGGAACTTACTTGAATCCGCACTCGCCAAGTTGAAGTAGTGATAGAGGATGAGGCACCACTACTGCAAGATCTATGGGGGGGGGGGCTCCGCGGCCTGCCCTGCGGCGGCCGGCGGGCACAGCAGTGGCATGTGCCGGTAGGCGTCCAGGTCGGGGGCAGGTTGACCCGCCGCCGGGAGGACGGGGCGCCATTCTGCTATCACCACCTCCGAAAACAATGGTGCGCTGCAGGGTGACGGAAAGCTTCTGGCGCGCGCCACGCAGCTTTTCTAAGTTCGCATACCATTTTTTTATGGTATAAATATATATATATATTAGTTGCAGAGAGATGGGATCAACTGCGCATGTAAGTTTGTGTGTTGGTCATTTTTTGTGGCACCGATTTCAAATTAGTATACTAGTCGTACAGCGGGCATGTGTGCGGCAGCGATACTACGAGATCTATGGGGCGGGTCGGCTCCACGGCCCCGCAGCCTGCCCTGCGGCGGCCGGCGGGCTTTGAAGTTTGCAGTGGTCCAGTGGATGAGCTCTTCGAGCCTGTGACTCATCGGGCGACCAGCAGCATTGCACAGGCGGCAACAGCAGCACAACGTGCAGCAGCAGTGGGCGGGCAATGCCAGCATCAATTCGTTGTGCACTGGTGTTGCATGTCCTAGCTTGGGAGTGTGTGACAATGGCAATGACAAGGGGCCTCTCCTCACACATGGCTTCCCAAATGTCTGACCGCGTGTTGCAGTGCAGTGCTCGGCATGGCATGTGCCCCGTACCATTCGGGCCCGGGGGGGCGCAAGCTTGGCTGCTGAGGCAGCACAGGAGAGCAAACTCTGTGCGCAGCAGCTGCCGCACACCCACTCTCCACTGCTGCCGCCTTGACCTGTTGACACAGCGCCACATCAAGCCTACTGTAGAGGTGCCCAACTTGAAGAGGGCCACAATTTGCAACGGAACAGGCGTGCAACATATTGCCTTTCCGCCCCCCATGCCCCCTGCCGAACTATAACACAACAGTGGCCCCTGCTGCTGCCGCGCGCAACAGCAAAAACTTGCAGCAGCACAGGAGCGCAGTGCACCGAATGGCACTGCACGCACGCATTACACCTGAGCACCATTGGCCGGCACGGGTGAAGCCGCACCCGCCGCGGCGCTGAATGCCACAGCGCTGCCATCGCCCATGGATGTTGCCGAGCCGAGACTGTCCGCCCCCCCCGCAGAGGCGAGAAACTTCTCGTGCAGGGTCTTCTGCTTGCTCCACTCCTTCTTGAGCCCCTTCAGGGCACTCTTGGACAACTGCATGTGACGGGGTGGCATTGGGGGTGGGAACGGACGCACAGCGCAAAGCATGACAGCCACGTTGGCATCACATGTTGGCTTTCGCCTCCTTGGCCGGTGCCGCTGCGGCAGCAGTGATGGGTCGCCGCGTATAAAAATTCCATTATACGCCGTAGTACACATGTAGTTACCGCGTATGAGCTATAAACGTATGCATACAGCAAATTTGCCGTATGGCGCGCCTCTGGGTGTAGAGATACATAGACATACGCCGTGTTTGTATAACGCATCCTTCACTGAGTATAATACATTATACACCGTGGCCCATCACTAGCCAGCAGACATGTCGCAATTGATGTGATTGGTAGAGACAGCGGTTGTGTAGTGACTGGTGTTCCAAGTTTGCACACACCGCTTTGCCATTTTTGGCCATGCTCAAGCATAGCAGCGCATCACATCAGATAACTGGTGATGTACTACTCTCGAAGTAAAAATGGCATCGGCACTACCAGCTTGTGGTGGAACACCATGCCCCTGCCGGCAGGCGGCGACAGGAAATCATCTAGTGGTCCTTCAGATGTACTACAGTAGTGCACGCACGCATGCTCACAACCAGTTCCATGGGTATAGGCAGTCACACTGGCTGAGCTCCATGCGCGCATGTACAAGCTACTTGTGAAGTATACGTGGACTATACTTGAAGTATACTTGAAGTACATCGCATGGGCGCACCTCTTCGCCATCCGCCCCGTGTGTGGGCACTCCGTCCGCGTCAAACTGCGTGTACTTTGGCCGCTGCTGGCCTGGCTCAGGCCCCTCCGCCAAGGCGTTTTTGAACATCTCGGAGGGGGGGATGCGCGCCAGCGCGGCTTTTTCGGCCGCCTTTTGGGCCGCCTGCAAAAGTGAGAAAGGTTTTGGATGGGTGCCTGAGGTGGGACAGAGCGCATTTAGTACTGTGTGCACCTGCACTCTTGATGTGTATGTGTGTGTATTTTTTTGTGAGATAGTTATGTGCAGATAGTTTATGTCTGAGATATAGCATACACCTCCAGTCTAGACAAGCTGCCTGACCCTGTTGGCGGTTGCACAACTCACAACGAGGCATCCACCAAACATGCTCCCTCCACACCAGCACTTCTACACACGGTGCATGTAAACTAAAATACCGCCAGGTGGCAACAGGCCAAAAGACAAACCGGGTGGTTATATAACAATGGACTGTGTGGAACCACTGCGTGAGTGGCATGGCTTTACCCAGGCGGTCGCCCAGGTACTCACATGTCTCTGGCAGAACAAGCTTGACCCTGGATCGCAAGTGGTAACAGCAGCGTTTGTGTCTGCTTCATACCATAAATTAAGTTCCTGTCAACGAGAGGTGTCTCACCAGGCACGCCTTCTGCTTTTTGTCCTGCACATGTCCTATATACGTTGCATACACTCCTGAAGTATACTGCTAGTCGATACTAGGTTTATGTCAACAACAGGTGTGTCTCTCTCACCAGGCGTGCCTTCTCCTCCTTCTCCTGCTTTTTTTTCAGCGCGTCAGCCTCCTTTTTTGCACGCTCCGCAGCCAGCACCGCAGGGTCCTCCAACTTCCACACCACCTGCTCGCCCTTGTCCTGCAGTTCACAGTTCACGCAACAGTTCGCGGGAGCAGCTCAGCTGACAGAAGCAACATCTGCGGTTCACGGTTCATGCAACAGTTCGCGGGCGCAGCTCAGCTGACAGGGGCAACACACCCGTTCGCCCTCTGTTCTATGGTTCACAGTTCACGTCAACAGTTCACGGGAGAAGCTCAAATGACAGAGCAACATCTGCAGTTCACAGTTCATGCAACAGTCCGCGGGAGCAGCTCAGATGACAAAAGTGACACCCGCGCCCTCTGTTCTGCGGTTCACAGTGCAGCGTAGCAGTTCATGCAACTGTTAACGGGAGCAGCTCAGCTGACAGAAGTGGCACCCGCTTGCCCTCTGTATACATGCGACACTTCATCATCGCGTGTGTCTGTCTGTGTGGCAGCAGTGAGGCAGCAGTGAGCAGACCTCACCTCCAGGCGAATCCCCAGTGGGGGTAGCGCGTCATCGCGCACTTGGTCACAGGCCTGGATGACCCCATTGCAGTCGCCAGCGCGCGCAGACGTGCGGACCTGCGCAGCGGCAGCAGCACACACACACACCGGTAGCGGCACCGGGAGAGCAGTGGCGGCAGCATGGGTCAGTCGCTGGGGCGTGTGCCACACAAACACCGGTGGCGGCACCGGGAGAGCAGTGGCGGCGGCGGCGGTCAGTATCTGGGGCGCGTGCGTGTGCAGCGCGTGAATTGCGAGGGGAGGCGGCTGACCAGGACCTAAGTCACAACTTGGATGCACAACTTCAACTCGTTTGCATGTGGAGAGCACTGAGGGCGCCCAGGGCCCCCACGGACTCCGCCAGCAAGAGCGCCTACACCACCTTAACTTCAACCAAAACTGTTCAAACTTCAACTCACCTGTGTGCGGAAGGCGTTTAGGGCGGCCAGAACGGGCCCCACAGCCCCTTCCCAAGAGATTCCCTCTGCCACATCTCCTTTAAAAAAGTTCAACCTCATGTGTAACTTAACTGACTGCAGCTTCAACTGCAACCAGGTACCCAACTTCAACTCACCGGTGTACGGAACGCACTGAGGGCATCCAGCACAGGCCGCACGGCCTCCTTCCGAGAGATGCTCCCTGCCATTTTTCCTTCAAAAGTTCAACCTCAAGTAACTGACTGCAAGTTCAACTTTACAGTATCACCAACTTCAACTCAGTGTGTGCGGAATGCGCTCAGCGCGTCCAGCACGGGCCCCACGGCGTCCTCCCACGAGATGCTCCCTCGACAACACCTCAACTTCAACTTATACTTCAACCTCTACACAAATTTCAACTCACCTGTGTGCGGAAGGCGCTCAGCGCATCAAGCATGGGCCCCACGATCTCCTCCCGAGAGCATAATAACTCAACTTCAACTTCAACTTATACTTCAACTTCTACACAACCTCAGCTCACCTGTGTGCGGAACGCGCTCAGCGTGTCCACCACGGGCCCCACGGCCTCCTCCCGAGAGATGCCCCCTCGACACCATCTCAACCAACTTCAACTCAACTTCAACTTCTACCCGACTTTAACTCGCCTGCGTGCGGAAGGCGCTCAGCGCATCAAGCACAGGCCCCACAGCCTCCTCCCGAGAAATGACCCCCTCGGCCACCTCTACTTCAACTGATACTTCAACTTCTAACCAGCTTCAACTCACCTGTGTGCGGAAGGCGCTCAGCGCGTCCAGCACAGGCCCGACAGCCTCCTCCCGAGAGATGCCCCCCTCGGCCACCTCGTCGAAGCCCACCTCAACGCCGTTTGACACCACCCCAAACACGCGGAATATGTCAGTAACGTACTCGCCCGCGCTGCGCACGTGGATGTGGTGGCACCTGGCGCCCGCGTCCAACTGCGGTGCTCAGCAGCAGCGGCGGAGGCAGTCACAGGTAGCAGCAGGCGATGGTGGTGGTGGCGGAGGTGGTGGCAGTGGCGGCGGTGGCAGTGGTGGCAGCGGCAGTCACAGGGAGCAGCGGCGGTGGTGGCAGTGGCGGCGGTGGCAGTGGCGGCGGCGGCAGTCACCGGGAGCAGCAGGCAGCGGTGGCGGAAGCGGCGGCGGCGCAAGTGGCGGCGGCAGCAGAAGTGGCGGCGGCAGTGACAGGGAGTAGCAGGCGGCGACGGCAGCGGAAGTGGCGGTGGTAGTGGATGTGGCGGCGGTGGCGGAGGGTGGTGTGTGTGTGAGTGACAGTGATCAGCAGCGGCGGTGGCGGGAGTGCAAGCAGCGGGAGGCGGTGGCAGCGGCGGCGGTGGTGGCAGCAGTGGTGGCAGCAGCAGTGGCTGGTGTGTGTTTGGGGTGGGTGTGATTGAGGGGTGAAAACTGTGCTCAGCAGCAGCAAGAGATAATAGTGGGGCCGCAGCGCCAACGGCAGTGGTGGCAGCATAGACAACATGAAGCATGTGTACACTTGGATTACCATCCGCTCAGTGTGTGCATGTGTGTGCGGACAGTAGATACCGTGTACTACTGTAGTACATCACAAAGGTGGTGATAATGCGGCAGCCGCTTGCCTTGTCCTGTATGTACTTGTTGGTGATGCGGACCAGGTCTGCGAGTGCCTTCATGGCGATCGGAGTGTCGAAGTCATCACACAGCGCCGCGCGAACGGTGGTCTTGCACTCTTCCAACCTCCGCAGCAGTGCGTCCTCTGCTTCGCCCATGCGCAGGTTGTCGTGGTCGCCCACCTGCACATGTGCACACATGAAAAGCATATCAGAGTAAAAGTATCTTACCTTTGCATACGCACATGGCTTGTACATACATATACCACTGTAGTACTCTACAAAGTATGTGCCAAGTACAGTATGGGCGTCCGCCTGTGTACGTGCGCACATGATCGCAATATCACCAGATATGCCATGCGATAGTAGTAGTTCTTGAAGCATGCCATGTATCACATGATGTATGCCATGGGAAACGTGACACGACTCACCGGTGGCACACAGCAAGCACACGGTGTATGCCACATAATGCCATCTGGAAAGCGACACGACTCACCGGCGGCACACAATGCAGGGAGCATGCACACGGTGTATGCCATGTTATGCCACATGGCATGCGACACAACTCACCGACCGCAGCACGCCCTTGACGGCATGGAAAAACTCCACAAACGTGCGCTCCGCGGTGAGTGCGCCCGCCATGGTGTTGTCTCCGTAGTCCATGGGGTCATTGTACTTGTGCAGCAGGAACAGGATGCGAACCTGAGCCATTTTTCCAGGCAGGCAGGCGGCGCAGGGGCGAGGGAGGGGGAGGGGCACACAGCAGCATATGCTCAGCAGCAGCATTCGCGGCAATGCTGGCGGGGCGATGGCAGCGTGTGCTCAGCAGCAGCAGCGGCACTGGCAATGCATGCTCGGCAGCAGGAGCACTAGCTGCATGTGCTGTAGCAGCAGGGGCACTGACAGCACGTGCTCAGCAGCAGCAGCATGTGCTCAGCAGCAGCACACCAGCAAAGGCAGCCAGAGCTCTGGCACGCTGAGCAGTAGCACGGGCAGCAAGTGGTCAGGCATGCAAGCATGCCGGCAGCGGGTGCTCCGCAGTAGCACTGGCAGTGGGAGGTCTGACATGGGATGTGTTCAGCAGCAGCACAGCCAGTACATGCTCAGCAGCAGCAGCGTTGAGCAGCCTCTGGCATGTGCTCAGCAGCCCCAACTTGGCTTGGTCGTACTTCGGAAGTACTTATAAGTATATATACATCTGAAATATATGCATACAAGCCACATGCCCCCAGGTCCAGTGTGCGAGCCCCAACTCTCTACAAGTGTGACGTTGTGAGGGTTATGGCAAGCCTGGTGTGTGGCGCCACCAAGGGTGTGTGCTGCAGCCTGCATGACAATGAGAAGGGTCGTGGCTCCAAGACTGAGTCATGCATTTGCTGCAAGCGCGGCATCAGGAATACCACAACATCATATCCATCCACGACAAGTTCACTGCTGTGTGCTGCCGCTGCGCCCGCTTGTTGCTGACTTGTGAAGTGCACTGAGGTTTGAGCAGAACGCAAGTGACTGCCAGGACGAGCCACACACGAAACTGCAGAAGTAAAGTACAGCTGTGGCCATTCACCTGCTGAGCAGTGTGCTGCTGCAGCGCCTGCTTGATGGTGATGAAGTTCTTGAGGCTCTTGGACATCTTGAACCCCTTGATGTGCAGGTGCCCCGTGTGCAGGAAGTAGTTCACCCACTGCTTGCAGTTGTAGTGCGCCTCGCCCTGCGCGCGCGCATGAATTCATGCATGGAAAATGAATTCATGTGTGAACACTTTCACTGTGGGACAGGCACTGTCATGAAAGATGAGTTAATGCCACCCCTGCTGGCAGGCTGCAATGAACCTCGCCGTATGCGTTCACCGCATGTCGTGTGACTTGGACTTTACGCAGAATGAGGGGTGCAGCATATGCTCATGGAGTCAGTGCTTGCAATAGTGTTCACTTGAAGTAGCAATTCATGTGTAGAGGGTTCAACACGCCTGCTGAGCATACCTCAAGTATGCCTGAGGTACGCGCCACTGCGGTGCGCGGGCAGGGGGCCAGCGGGCGACACAGGTGTGCACACAGTCTCGTTGTCGCTTAACATGAAAAAGTGCACACCAACTCACAATCATGAACAAACCACCCACTGCACAAAATACATTCATTCACATCACCTGCGCAATCTCGCGGTCATGGTGCGGGAAGCGCAGGTCGATGCCGCTTGCAGCTTTCATGAACACGTGAACATTTAATCACAATCATGGATGAATCACCGCTCGAGATGCATGAGTTCATGTGAATTCGTCTCACCTGCGCAATCTCGTTGTCGTGGTGCGGGAAGCGCAGGTCGATGCCGCCTGAGTGTATGTCCATGGTGCCATCGCCATACAGCTCAAAGGTCTGAAAGCAGGCAAAAAAAAAGGTGTAAGACGGGTGCACGTGCAACCATGTACATGTACTTCTGAAGTATACAGTGTTTAAGATATATATTTTCCTAGTACTGGTCTACTACTGTCACCCAAGTACATGTATGTATGTAGTACTACTGTACTAGTACACGTACTGTCACCCAAGTACATGCGTGTATGCAGTATCAGTACACATACCTGTATATACACATGATTATGTACATCCATGAAGCTTATTTTGTACTTCTGAAGTATACTGCTAGTACAATACTTCCAAGTAAAGACAATTAAACACTCATCCAGGAGCAATAAGCTCTAGGTCGCCCCACCGGTAGAGGCCGTCACCCTGGGCAGACCCCTTCGAAGGTTGTGGACAAAGCAAAGACCAGTGGCGTACACATATACTTATGAAGTACCCATCAGAATGCTGCCGTGCGCTGTGCCATCAGTGTGGCAGAGATCTCCTGTGCGCGCTGAGTCGATGAACAACGGCACTTCGCACGATGTTGCCAGTGCCACCACAGCCGACGATATACCGGTACCAACAAGTAGAACCACACAACGGAGGCGGCGCTGCAGACCGACGTTTCACCACACTAGGGCGGCACCTAGTACAGTCCCTGCGCCTGCAAAAAAAAAAAAAGCCCGGGAGCAGGAATGGCCCCGTTTGGGGAGCGGGTTACCGGACTGCCCCCCCCCCGCGGGGGCTGCAGTTTGGCTAAGAGCGCAGACCTGTGCAGCGCCTGGTTCAACACATTGGTGCCGCCCCTGTGTGGTCCAGCCTGCACTGGCGGTGGTACTGATGTTGCGGGCCTTGTTTCTGTAACGCATGTGGAGACCGCGCGTGCACTGAATGTGCCACTGGCCAGCCGCCCAGCAGTCCCCAGCAGCCCCCACTGGGCCTGCGTAAATATTTCAAAGGTCAACCCACTTCAAGTGTAGTAGGAACAACATTGCCACTTCAACTTAAACCAGAACTTCAAAGGTGGCGGCACCAGGCACACAATTTGTTGACCGCGACAACTTAGCGAATGTGCCATCCCAGCTACCAATGGCCTCCTTCCTGTATGGCATTTGCCATTTACCGCACCTCCCACTCCCAACCACCACCACTGTGCCGTTACATCACCCTGTGTGCTGCAACTCACACTTCAAGAGTAACGGTGCCACTACTTTAACTTATTGACATTTGCGGGGCTGTGCCTCGCACACCTTGCTGGCCGTGACAGGAAGCCTCTCCATGTGCCACCCCGGCCACCCACGCCCCCTTTCTTGAATCACACGTCTCTATTTACACTATACACTCCCAACTGCCACTAGAGCACCGCTGCATGCACTTCAACTTTGTCTACTTCAACATACTTCAGTAAGTACCATGTCCCCTGCAACTTGGTGGCAGTGACGGAGCACTCAATTTGCCACCCCGGCCGCCCACGGTCCCGGGGCGACTCCCACCCGGCTCCCACCAAAGTGCGTTGCACCACGCACTTCAACTATAACTACAACCACTTCAACAGTGTAGCCAACTCCCGCCAACCCCCGCCGCACCTTGCGGGGCCATGATGGAGCACTAAACGTGCCAGCAGCCTGGCCGCCCATGCTGCCGTTTCTTTGATCACACCCATTTCACCTCACACTCCCAACAGACAACAACCGTGCGCTGCCGTATACACTTCAACTTCTACACTTCAACTAAAACTTCAACAGTGTGGCCAGCGCTTCCCCGCACCTTGCTAGCCATGACGGAGCACTCAATGTGCCAGCCCGGCCGCCCAGGGCCCCAGGGCGACTCCCACGAGGGCTCTCCCTCCTTGGACTTTTTCCACAGGGCAAAGTCCGCACTGCTGCGCTTGTCGCCCGCGCCCACGCTGCTCAGCGCCCCCTCCCCCTCCGCCATCAGCTCCGCGTTGCCCAGGCCCTGCGGTCACAAGTACAAACCAAAGACAAGAAATGTGCTTGTATGTGTACTACTGAAGTATAGTATTGCCCAGGCCCTGCGCTCATAAGGTGTAGACGCCAACAAGAAACATTCTTATGTACTTCTCGAATTACTAGTAGTGAGTATGTAGTACATGTTAAGTATAGACAAGGACAAGGGATTTTGTTGCACATACAATTATGTACTTCCTAGAAGGCTTTTGCGCACGTTATGGCGCCTATGGTTACACCGCCATAAGGTGGTGGGGGGGCTGGTGCGGGGGTGACCACATTGACTCTGCTGACATGGGGGGGCACTTTGACGGGGAACAGGCGCTCCCAGGGTGCTCAGAGGTGGCCGTCGGCATGCCTCAACAGGGAAAAATGAGTGCAACGGTGGATGAGAAAGGATGTGCCATGCGAGCACTGGCAATGCTGCAGACATTACGCAAGCTCAGCAGCAGCAGGAATGGCAGCGGCTGGCACACATGGCGACGACCCCCGCTCGATTGCGATGCTGCAGAAGTTCAACTTCAACTCCAAGTGCAACTTCAACTACAACTTCAACTTCAACTCACCTCCGGCAGCAGCTTCCCGTAGTGGTGGTCGCTGTCCTTGTGGTAGGCATCCACGTGGAAGTACACGGAGCCGTTGGACTCGTACGCATACTTGTTGGACACGATGCGCTCAATGTACTCAATCACCTCCGGCATGAACTCCGAAACCCTGCACACGTATCACATCACCACCAGCAGCAGCGGCAGCAGCAGCAGCAGCAGCAGCAGCGGCAGCAGCAGCAGCAGCAGCGGCGGCGGCAGCAGCAGCAGCAGCGGCGGCGGCAGCAGCAGCAGCGGCGGCGGCAGCAGCGGTGGCAGCAGCAGCAGCAGCGGCAGCAGGGCGCAGGTGCTCAGCAGCAGAAGTGTGGGTGCTCAGCGGCAGCAGGGGCAGGTTGTGCTGCGCTCAGCAGTAGGTGGCACACTGACTGAGAACTGAGACAGCAGAGAGCCCCAAGCCTGGCGCCTGTGGATGAGTACCTGCGGTGTAGCTTTTCTACCATAATATCTGCCTCACACCACAGCCCCATGTGTGTGGGGTTTACAGTGTGGTACAGTACTCTTCTGCGCGAGGTTATTTGGCGCAAAGGTGCTCAGCAGCATGTGCCTGGTGCGTGTGCTGCTGAGCAGTACGTGCGCGTGCCACACGCCTCCAACCACCAGGTGTGTAGTGTGGTTATGAAAGGTGTGCACGGCGTCACGCTGGGGGACCAAGTCTGCAACACTGGATAGCTATATTACGAAGCATGTAAACATATACTCGAAGTATGATACTCACGTCTGCAACACTTGATATTTATACTACACTATTATGAAGTATGTGAACATGCACCTTCGGCAGTATACTCCAAGAAATGTATGATACTCAGAGGCATCGCAGCGGTGCTAAATTTATTATGTCGTAGGTTGTCAATAGTACAGCACAATGACATGCACGCCTGCTGCTGCTAGTGTTGCCCAGCACCACCTGGTAATCACATACCTGTGCGGATCGATACCATTGAACGCCGCTGTGGCCGGCTATCTTTGTGCACTACACAAACTTAAAAACAAACAAATGTTGTTTCTATGTGTGCCCAAACCTGCTGATATGTGACCACATCTCACTGCCCAGTGCCGTCATGGTTGGCATGCAGCCAACCTCAAAATGGTGGAACATGAAATAACGCATGCTGCAAGTTGAAGTATACTGCTACAGGTCATAAAAAGGTGCTTTTTTCTCATCTGTTGGGGCACCTGGCAATGTGCGACAGCACCATAATGCTCAAGACCGTGATATTGCCCACCAAACATGTCAATTGAGAAGTAGACTGGTAGTACTTCAGAAGCAGAACTTGAAGCAAAGAAGGGGGTTCATGTGCGCACACACCTGGTGGTGATGTGCGACAGCGGTAATGCCCAGCGCGTTCATTTCCTCCACTTGTACAAGTACTAGAAGTGTACTACTACGTACTACATGTATATACTACGTAGTACTTCTGAAGTATAACTTGAAAGAAAGAAGGTGTCTTATGTGTGCACACACCTGGTGATGTGCGACGGCGCCCTGATGCCCAGCGCCTTCATGTCCTCCATATAGTCCGCCTCAAAGTGCGCCGCCAGCTGCCTGAACGGCATGTTGCGCTGGTTCGCCCGCAGAATAATTTTGTCGTCAATGTCCGTGATGTTCATCACCTAAAGGCGCAGCGGCAGAGCAGCAGCCGGATATACTTCGAGTTGCGAGAATCGTAATATTTTTATAAATTGCACCGTAATCGTAATCGTAACATTACGTGATGTAACGTAAAAACCATAACCGTGAAAACTTCAAGAAGGCGCAGCAACGGTACTTTTTGCATGGAACCTGCATGGGACACACCAGGCACTGGCATGTGCACTGTGACATCATGTCCCAAGTGGGTCCATTTCCTTTTGTTGGACACAATGAATGGGGTCACTAGATATACTACTGTAGCAGAGTGCTGCTTTATGTTGCTGGGCCTGACGCGCTGTTTCACTTTGTGGGATGTCTGTAGTGCCTGTGGTTCGTACATGCCACTTGCCGCTGGTCTGCAAAATTCTTGCACAGCCTTTTTAAAAGTTCAATAACTTTTCTTTGTCAGGAGGCGCACGCGTGAAAACCATACCGGTTGCCTTATCTTTGAAGTATCTGCAAATAAGTAGTGTGACGCACTTCTGAAGTTTATGGTGTTGCGCATGTGTCATGTGACCTCAAGCGCAGCACGACTGTTTGGTGTACGAGCTGGCTCAGGGTGTCAGCCGCAGTGTGCCTGTGTGTGCCACAACCAGGCATGGGTGCACTCACCATGTGCAGATTTGTTGCAGCAGCATAGGTCGCCACTAAATACGGGTGCACTACCGGCAATGTTGCTCAGCAGCTCTGAGGCGGCGACAGGCATGGCACACGCGTACTTCAACAACTCAGCAGCAGCTCACCAGCACGACGTTGTAGTTGAAGTAGTCCGTCATGATGCGCCGCAGTATGTCAAAGTGCAGGTATGTCCTGCTCAGCAGCAGCAGCAGCGCCATAGCCCACGCCACGCCATGCCAGCAGCGCCACGACCGCCAGCACCAAAGCACAGCGTGTGCAGACAGCCGAGAGATGAGTGTATCAGCACCCACCGCAGTTATTGATGCACACACAGCAAGTTGGTGCTGCATCTCGTGTCTCGCTGGCCACTTGTCAGCTGCGAGCCACCACTTCACACGGCATGGCTGTGCTTTCCAAACCAGGCACAAAAGCTGAGGGGATGCACCTCTGAACGCACCGCACAGGTGGCTCGCGTGTGCATGTGGCCGCACCCGTACCTGGCGTGGCCCATATGGCTGCCGTCGTAGACAGTGGGTCCACACATGTACCACAGCACCCTAGGATCCTCCTTGGGCACGAAGGGAACCTGCCAGCCAGCAACGCACCAGCAGCAGGTGCACCATGTGAGGGTTGGACAAACGCTCTGTTGCTGCTGCTGCACACACCGGCGAATAACGGTATCCGGTATCCACAAGCCGCAGCAGGCACAGACGGCGTGCGACACCGGCAGCGGCCTGTGGATCTGGCTGTGCCTCACCTTGGATCTGGTGAGGCTGTTGGTGACCTTGAGGGGGTAGCACCTCGCCATGTCCGGCGGCAGCCCATCCGGTGTGAAGGGCGGTGGCCCGTGCCATGTTGGCATCTTGGTTGACGCTGCCTCCGCCATAGGTGATGTTGCTGCCGTCACCTGCCAGGGAGCGCAGCACCAGAACCACCAACACCACCCCTCACTTCTTGCCACTCACAGCACCAGCCACCCGCCACGGCTGCTGCAGGACTGCAGGACTGCAGGCGGTGCTCTCCATTAGGCGGGTGCAGCGCCCGGTACATGAGTGGCAGGCCAATGTTGTCAACTGCAAGAGCGCGTACGGTGCAGCTGCAGCCCTGGCTGCTACTGTCCACCCACCTGAGGTCAAACTCGGGGCCCCGTGCTGCGGCAACGGCTCCTGCTGTTCTGCTGCTTTGCTGCTGCAGCCTCGCCCTGCTCCCTGGTTCCCTGGCACGGCGCGTGTGGCGACCTTGACTTGCACGGTGCGACCCTTCTCCTCTGTCTTTTAGAGAAAGGATACATGTGGTCGGCGCGATCCGCGACCCGTGGTCGATCGATCTGACAGTTGCACGAGTACCACCCCCCCCGCGCCGGGTACCCGGGTATGTCCACAAGGCGACACAACGAGCACTAGGTGCCTGGTGCATGCCGCAGGCATCCGGCAGCTTGGTTCAAGCTGCGGAAGACGAAGAGGTGGTCAGCGGGCTTCGCCTGTCAACGCGCGGAGCTGCTGCTGCTGGCTGGGCAACACCTGAATCATTGAACTCCACATCAATCCACCCGCAAGAGTGCACGAGTTTTGGTAAGTTGGTGGGGTCGCTACCAGGCCATGGCGCCAGCAGCAGCGCTGCGGGTCCAGTGTCTCCTAATGGCATCTTTTCTGTGCACTATGACCTCTGATACACAACTGCTGCTGCCATACAGCGCTGGAGTATGCGTGCCTGCACTGCCGCCGCCGGGCCCCATTTCGCACCGTGCCTGGTTCCCGAAAGCACGCACCATACCCGGCGTCTGAGGTTACCCGTGCATGTTGCACGATGGTTAGCTGCGTCGCTGCTCTCCATGATGCTTTGCTTTCTTTGAAATTCCAGGAAATAGGCCTGGGAAGACACGAGCCACGCACACCGCACCAACCACCAAGCACCAGCACCACCTGTCGCTCAGCAGTACTGTAGTACATTTATTTTAGGCGGCACGCTCAGTAAAGCAGATGAATTCCTGCCTGTCCTGCCATGACGACAAGTATGGAATGCCGTGCAAGTACTTCAAGTATTACCGTTAGTATGAACTACTGTTTCTGTATACGTACGCTACCAACTACCCGAAGTTGTGGGTTCGCGAGTATGTATACGGTGCCGGGCGTGTGCCATCGCCGCGAGCGTACATGCTTGGCGCTCTTGCACGCCCACAAATGCAAAAGCTGTCCGCTCAGATGTCATGCTACCAGCCAGTGGTGCTGTGCGTGGTGGCCGCCCTTGCCATTTGCGCAATTGCTGACACTGCCGCCACTGTTATGACACATGCTGCTGCCACATGCAGTGTAAAAAGTTACTGAAGCGGGAGCATGTTCAGGGAGGGAGTAGCCATGGCGGGCGGACCGGGGTTGGCTGTGACAGGGGCAGCCAGCGCTGGCCAATGGCGCACCTGTGACCTGTGCACAAAGTGGAAGAGGCGGGTAAGCGCAAGCCACACACAGCCAGGATACCCCCCCACAACAACAAACATGTATAGAGATGTTCATGGTCAAACTTGCATGCAGGCGCTGTACAAAACACGTGCCAACCTTGTATGGGGGCCGCATCTCGTTGCGACCGCAGGCAAGGTGCGCCTGGCAGCCCAGCAGCGTTGCAGCAGGCGGCACACGCAGCTGTGTGTAATGGCCGTGTGAGCATGACCAACTGGCACCAGCATGCAAACCTTTTCAAGTCCAGACCCCTTTAGAATTTCATTTGTGGTTTGTCTCAGCGTGAGCAGTCACGAGAAGTGCATATTAGAGTTGGTACCTAGAGGCAATAGTTAGTTATCGCGGTATGTGGCTCAGCTCGCGTCAGTTTACGGTATGTTCACGGTGTAAGTTGAAGTTTGATGAAGTTGGCACTGTAACTTCAACTTCATCAAAGCAGCCCACGGCACCACCAGGGCCAGCCGTTTGCCCAGGGGTCATGGTAGCACGTGCTGTGGGCGGTGACGCCCTGAGCATGGCTGCCACAGAGTGTGAAGCAGCAGCCCTAGCTGGCGTGCGAGGCGCTGCTGCCGCAGCAGCCGCATCGGCACCGGCACCGCGCCCCCCCCCCTCCGTGCATGTGAGTGTCCCCCGGTTGTGGTGAGCTCCGAGATCTCACGAGAAGAAGTCGCGAGGGCAGGGACGGTGCAATAATGGTGGCAGCCGCGCTGGGGGGCGGGGGACGGCGTCGCGAAGAGGACAATACCGCCAAATACAGCCCGCTCTT
>JAULBY010020209.1:0-18990 GCA_032358315.1 Ophiocytium majus | reverse complement strand
TCCAAGAACGCCATCAGCGCGTCGCTGCGCACACGTGCCAGCTGCTGGGCAATCTCCGTCTGCGAGTGTTCCCGGCCACCTCACGTACCAACCTTACAGGAGTGCCCCTCACAGCAACCTGCAGGCGCGCTTTGGTGTGCATGTGGTGCTTGATACATTTCGCCAGGGCATGCTGTGACTCGGGACGCCTGTCCATAGAACAGCGTGCCATGCACAAAATGGAAACACGTGTGTAGGGCACTGCGCTACTGCCTCTGCCGCCCTGGCACAGCGTGCGCTTGACATCCAACCGCTGCAGGCCCGCTACCGCATCCATGTAGCTTTACCCACTAGCCCTGCGGCTTGTGGTTGCTCCATGGACTCGCGACGTTTGCCAACACCAGCGCAGCGCGTTCTGGTCATCTACCTCGAAGTATAGGTGCTGCGGTGGACGCGACAGAATGGCTGCGGGTAGGATCACCGGGCTTCCTACACCTGTGCACCCGCGGCTGGCCACTGGCATCTGCCTACGCTTCAGCGCCACTTGCAATCTACACGGTTGGACAGCGTCGACCGCGCCATTACGACCATGCGTAGCCACAGCTGAGTGAGGAGGTGGTCACTCGCATGTGGTAGAGTGGGCATGTGCCCGCTGTGCGCTGTTGCCCATGTGTTGCAGGCAGCAGAGATTCAATGGTTCGCCCAGACGTGATTGCATATGCCCTGGGTGGCTTGTTTTTCATGGCGATCCATCGCTTCGCCATGTGCACACGTCGGTGTCACTGAATTGCGCGATTAAATGATACCAGTATTCCAAGCAGCATGGCAGCGCACATGCGATGGCGCAAAACCACATGAGGCGCTCAGCTGTGGACATGGAACCTATTCATGCCTTGCCACTGCGGAATGCAGAATGCGCCGCCCAAAACAGCTACCGCCTTTGTGTAGAGATTGCATTGGCAAACACCCTGAGCCACCTGTGGGCGATGCAGTGGCCACCCGCGCTGTGCGCGCAGCATCAGCGCGCCACTAGAGTAGTACACCACATGAGATCCGTACACCGTGGGTGAGACCATCAAACAACCGCATTGCTGCGCCTTTTGTGTGTGTGCCCCAGCAGAGGCCAGTGGCACTACTACTAGTACTGTACTTCTCAAGTACTGGTACACTGGCTGGCGAAGGCAGTGGCACAGTGGCGCCTGCCCTGTCTAGCCTGCCCACGCCGCTTCTGCTGACGCCTGCACAAAGTGCCCTATCGACTCTGCCCACCACTCGCCCACGCCCGCGCCACAGCAAGCTTGGTTTCAATTGACTTCTGTCCCCTCTCCCCTCCCCCAGCCTATCTGCTGCTCAGCGTTGCACAGTGCACTCGTCCACGCACACTACATCAGCCCACAGGGCTGCAAGCACATACAAAGCCCCTGCGCCAATGGCCACGGGCAAGGGTATCAAAACTGCCCTCCTACGCCAGTGCTGCAGCTCAAGGCTATGGTGCAGGCTACTCCTACCGCTGGCGCATTTGCTGTCGCGGGTGGCTCTGGCCCCTTGCAACGCGGGCCAGACCTAGAGTACACAGCGGCCTGCTGCTACTGGCGTGCTGTTGCTGGTGGTATCTTCGCCGCTTGTGCTGCTCCTGGTGGTGCTGCTGCTGGTGGTGGCAGGGTGATGGCGGCTGCTGGGCTGATGGTGACTTTTGTAGTGCTGCTGGCACTGCACGTGAGGTGTGAGTGCCACTCATAGCAGTGGTACTGCCACTTGACGTGGTGCCGCTTGACGTGGGCCATCACCACTTCAAGTAACGGATGCCCAGGTATGCCAAAAAGCGTGTGACCACAATGTAAGCCACCAGCAAGCCCATGCAGAGCCCAATGCTCCTGCCAAAGGAGCAAAAAGGCAACAAGTCAAGGCGCAGCACAGGCGTCAGTATAGAGGCGGTGCTGGTGCTTGCCACTGCCAGCACATGCACCGTTGTCATCGAATGCAAAGCGGGCATCAACTGCTATGGGGCGCTTGGCGCCATGACACAGGTGGCAAGGTAGTGAATGCACAATGTTCTTACAACAATATGAAATTCTCTCTGTTGACATGTCAGGCAATGTTGGCATTTGGTACCGCACGCACCAGCCCTCCATGCCCTGGGACTCCAGAAATGCCTCCCCGTTTGGCACAGGGCACTGTGCGGTGCCATTGACATCCACCTTGTCAGCATCGCTGCAGGTCAGGTCCAGCCCACTCCACTCATTGATGCTCACGCCTGCGAGCAGTGGTTCAGAATTACTACGTAGTAAGTAGTAGTTTCGTTGAGCATCAGTTGATGTAAACGCACAAAGGTGGTCAAGGTGGCAGCTTGAAGCAAGATGGTCAAACGAACGACACAAGCGCCATTGGTTGCTCAACCAGTTGTGTACTGCCTTTAATAAGAGTACTGCCGGTACACTACCAGTGGCACATGCACGTTGCAATTGGTGCTGCAGGTTAGCCACTCCGCCGATGAAGTGGTGCTCGTGTATGCAGAACTGCAACAACAACAAAATTGTTACCACAAGCACACACGCAGGCAGTGGCACGTGTTTTCTGTGTGCGGGGGTCACATACATGAGCATGCTCTCAACACACTTGCCTAACACAGTGACAGTGGGCATGACACGACTGCTAGTGTCTGTGCTGCACACCAGAGGTGGCATTCCAAGCATCCCCCGTTTACTCACCAATGTACACGTACGTGACGTACGTCAGATCGTTGATCCACACAAAGTAGGCAGGCATGGCCGCCGGCGAGATGAAAAAACTGCCAAACAGGCGGCAGATCTGCAGTAACAATAACAGCAAGAGCAAGGGGCAGCAAGAAGCAGTGTGTGTGAGCACAGCTCGTGGCGGCAGAGTTGAAAACCGGTGTGTAAAAGCACTGCGTAGCTGCGTGTAGGTGATTACTTGGGCGTTGCCGGCCAATTAATATATCAGCAGGAGCCACAGGCGGTACAAGCAGTGCCATACTCAGCAGCACAGCCACTCGCACCTTTTTGCGCGCTCCAAAATAGGTGGCCGCCTTCATGTACTCCAGGGAGGAACACTGTATTCCAGTTGGCACATGCAATGTGATATGATGCTGGGAACGCACGTTGTACTGGCACCTACTAGGCTGCTGCAAGTGAGTGAGTATAACCTTGTGTTCCACTAATTCCGAGCAAAAAGACATATAGCTGGCTGGTAACTGACGAGTGGGACCAACTCTAGGCGTGTGCAGTGTGTGCATACCTCAAGCAGGAAGGGTAGCACCGTGACGGACAGGTCAGTGGTGCGGCACACGGCCGAGATGAGTAGGGCCAGGGATGTCGCTGCCAGGGAGCACAGGACCATGAACGCCATGAAGATGAAGCTGCAGCGGTGCGGCAGAACACAGGCGTAAATAATGCACGCACAACAACGTGGTGCAGTAAAAAGAGATGGTCGGTGGACCAGCTGTGCCGATAAGTGAAAAGTGAAAAAGAAAAAACGTAACGCAATCAAACACAGGTTGCACATGTGTCTGCACGGCAGATGACTTGCGCAGTTGCCTCCGTCACACAGCGGCGGCTAAAGATGCGATTTCCTTTCGTCCCCCACTACCGTGTTGTTGCTTAGTACCTACTACGTAGTAGTAATACGCACATACACACTGTTGAGCACATGCAGCGAAGGCTGCGGGTGCGCGCTCAGCAGCAAGACCAGTGCACTAGTAGTAGCGGTGCAGTGCAGTGTGTGCTCACTCACAATTTGTCGGCTGTCCAGTCGTAAGTGCACATGTGCGCCCGTGACCCGAGCAAGTTCCGATGGTGAAAGTGGCGGCAGCCATGCACACGACGCGTACACACAACATCACCCAGGCGGTAGAGAGGCAGTGTGGCAGTGCTATAGGATGCACGAGCGGCTAGTGTACTGGAGTACACCAACACCATGCTTTGAGTTTCAAGGGCATCATGACAACTGTTTTAAACACAGGGCACGAGCGGGGTATGTACACCAAGTTTCAAGACGATGGATGCTGCAGTCACGTCATTGACAGATACACTGGATGCAGCTGCCAGGCATGACGCATGTCGTGTCAGCTGCCCGGCTTCTACTTTATTTCGTCTCCATGCGGCGCGGCTTTGCTCCAAGCAACCGCAGTGCGCACCTCATGTACAGCTGGCGGCTGGTTCACCAACCGCTTGTGCCCCCCAAGTGCTCAGCAACTCAGGTGCCAGCAACCGGGGTGTTATCTGTACTCTAGTTGGCAGCTGACTCCTTTTTGAGTATGTATGTTCCTATATACGGAGGCACGTGCGGCCGATTGGCGGACACGTGGCGGCGTCCACTGACGCTAAATTTATTGCACGCCCACAAGGTGCAAATCAGGAAAGCCATGTACCTACTCACCGCCGGGCTGGAACCCCACAAGGTAGTAGACGATGCAGGTGAACATGATGGGCAGCAGCACCTGCAGCACGCTCTCGGCCAGGATCTTGGCCATGAAGTACGCACTCGCTACTCATCAGCACACCAGCAGCGCACCAGCAGCGGCGGCCGTAGCATGAGCAGAGTCAGCAATGGCTTGAGGGTGAAGTACGCACTCGCTGCTCACCAGCACACCAGCAGCGGCGGCGGTGGCGCGAGCTAGTCAGCAATGGCTTGAGGGGGGGGAAGCAATCTAGCTGTGGCAGTATGCCGCAGCTTGTGTCACAACAAGGGAGCACTGCACGGTGCACTGCAAGGCGCCCTTCGAGCAGTGTGCAAAGTGTGAGCAATCTTTCAGGGTGCTTTCGAAATTATACTCTTCGAAGTACCGCCTTGGCTCCGAAGGGGGGCTGTCGCAGGCAGCTGCCAAGACGGCGATCACAGAGATTAGGCGCTGGACGGTGACAGAGGATTGAGCCACGGACATTTGTTCATTGAGCACCAGAGCGCCATGCTTTGGCGCTGATGCCAAGCCCAGCTACTGCTGTGGCTGGAGCAAAACGCCGGACGTGAAGCACATGGAAGATCAATTCGTCCACCTCATCGAAGTTCTTTGTTTACCGCTAGCCAAGAAGTCTCCACCCTACATGCGTCGGTCAGCACACTTGGTCTGGTCAGGCACCCTCCAAAGACAATGACAAAAGGCATTGCAGCACTTGTCATGTCACGCATGCTTCCTGTCTGCGACATATGAGTACCTGTGACCTATAACTTCGAACTACTTCTGAAGTATTTGAAAGTACATGGTACTGTACTAGTACTAGCATACTCAAGCAGCATGTACTAGTACTACGTGGTAGTACCACTGCAGTGAGCGCGTGCACACACCATAGTAGGTGCCCGCTGCCCGCTCGCGCAGTGCCAGCATGCGCTCGCCGGGGAAGCTGTTGATGGTGGCCATGGCGCTGAACAGGCCCTGTGCACTCACACAGCAGCGCACACACGAGGCAGCAAGAGCAGCGGGCCCACAAAAGACATGATGTGGCGATGTCTAGTGCGAGGCGATGTGGCGCACACATGAATATTTCGAAGTACGACATCCATTTGTCGGTGAAGGATTGGCATGTGCAAAACCGTTCTTTGCGCCGTGCCTCATGGGTAGTCAGGGGGCAAGGGGTGCCACCAGCCTCTGTTTGCTTGTGGTGAGCAGCAGCAGTGGCGATGCGCCTCGGCCAAGACTGACGCTTGTTTACAGCAGCCGAGTAATGGAAGATCACCCGTAGTGCCTCGTCGTCAAACACCTACTTCAGACTTCTACAAGTATGGCATAGTCTGCACATGGCATTTGTACGAAAGCCGCATTGGCAGCTGAGAGTGAGCACCATCCACTGGGCCGGCATCACCCACGCTGCCCACTGGGTAGTGCCTATTCACGGCTAGTCAGCCGCATAAGCTGCGCTACCTGCCGGCACTTTCATTTGACAGACCAAAGCACGTACATTCCAACCACCAATAGAACATGTCACTGAGTCATGTCACTGAACCTTGAGAGGGGTGGCGACCACAGCAGCTGGCATGTGTATATGTGGCCAGCCATCCAGTTACAACACCTGGTTGATGACGCAGAAGAATAGCATTGGCTTACGCTTGAGATGAGAGGGGATGATGACCACAGCAGTTGGGATATACTTCAAGTAAGTTTGGCAAGCCATCCACTCACCTGGTTGATGACGCAGAAGAACAGGACTGGCTTGCGCAGCGTGACGGACTGCTGGTCGGTGCCGATGCGCAGGTAGGCAGTGCCCAGCAGAACTGCCATGATTGCCACCTGGACCAGCTGCTCACGCCGACAAAAAGCGCCGCCAAAAAAGCAACAAAACAACACACACACAAACAATGGTGCCAGTGACCTGGCATGAATAAAGAAAATGTACATCATGCCAGGGTACTGCCATGGCTGGGGCAACATGCCAGGCCACAATTGTTGGGGGGGTGACTGTGACTGACTACTGTAACGCACCAATCTACTGGGGTGTGCTCAAGTGCTTCCCCACCCCCCAATTCACGCGCCACGCACACCTGGGTGAGGATGATAAAGTGCTTGTGACTCTGCTCCGCTACACGCACCTGAGTGAGGATCATGAAGTGCTTGCGGCTCTGCTCCTTGAGACTGCGCTCCAGCAGCACCGTAAACTGCCGCCACCACGTGGTGGTGGGCTGCAGGGGCAGCTTAGGCCTGTCTGCGCCATGCTGCAGGTCAAAGTGCGGGCGCTTGAAGCGCAGGTGAAGGTCGTGCTCCACGTCCAGGTCCTGCGGTCACGGGAGCATGGGAGTGAAGCAATATATGTGCTCAGCAGGTGTGCAGGTGCTCAGCAGAAGGTCGTGCTCCACTCCAGGTCCTGTGGTCACGGGAGCATGGGGGGAGGGCCGTATAGGGTTGTGCGAAAACGTATTTGAGCAAGCCATATATATACGCCGTGCATGGAGCGTATATACGGCTTATATGGCTGCTGTTTTGAAAGAAATTGTGAGTGACAGCTTGGCTTGCAGGTGTGCATGGGTAAAGTCTGGTGCTCCTGCATGGTGGCTGGGGCAGCACAGCCAGTCATTGCACAAGTTGTGGCAAGAAAAAAACGCTCATACTTCGAAATACACGTTTTCGTGCAACCCTAGCCGTGTGCTCAGCGGCTGTGCAGGTGCTCAGCAGAGCACGCGCTGGTCAACAGAGCGGAGGACAGGCTGAGCTGGGCAGGTAAGAGCGAAGGTGCTCATCCTCTGTCAAGGTGGCAGCTGGCTGGCGTACCCCCGTGTGTTGTGAGTAGTGAAGTGACAGGACCCACCAGCACAGTGGGTCGCTGAAGTCTCTGCCAGGCACTCCCAATGTTGGCTAGGACCCGAAGGTACCACAGTGCTGCACGCCAATCTGAAAAATTATGTATATTGTGCATGCTGTGCGTGCTCCTATCCCCCGCGCACGCGTACGTGGTTCTTTCAATGTGCACCACATGAATCATGTCAGTTTATGTAGTGCACGGGGTGGTTGGCCGCTGTGCTCACCACAAGGGAGTGGCTGGACTCGGTGTGCGGCAGCACACCCGCTATGGCGTCCAGCAGGTGGTCGGCAGGGTTGGTCATGGGAGCTGCGCAGCACACGTACGTTGTCATGTGCCCACAAGCATGATACACGGAAGTGTCAACGCAGGCACATTGACAGCACATTGACAGCGGCAGATAATGCTAGGCACACGCTCGACCACAGGCACACAGGATACGCCTGATACAACTGCGACATAAGAAAAAAAAAAGGTAGGATTGCGCTCTTTGAGGCATCAGCTGGGCATAGCAGCGTCTTTTGCACAGGAGTTGCAAGGCTGGCTAGCAGCGCCTGTGTGGCAGACGCGCACACAAGCATAAACACAAACCAAGTGCTCCAGCCATATACTTCGAAGTATATTACCCAGGCTCGCCAACACGCACATGAGATAGCTCAGAATATAGCACCTGAGCGCAAGCACCGTGATGTGCATGCACAAGTGAGCATGCACACAGGAGGCTGACGCTCTGTGCATGTGTGCAGCTTGGCATGTGCACCCCAGCCAAATGTTCAAAAACAGCATGTTACACACAGGTGCACCATTGAATGGTTTTGGTGCACACGGTCCTGCAGTCTGCTAGTTAAGGTTGTTGTACTACTAGTAGTAGTATATTCCCATCAAGAGTCGACCACAGTATATGGTGGATCGCCAACACGGGCGAAAGCAGCAAAATCCTTCTCTGCTCCCAGGCTCCTGGCACCGCACAGCACCTCCTACCACAAGTGCGTTTGAATCACTTGCGGCAGGGGTGGCCAATCCTGGCAAAGTAGTCGAGCACAATAATCACAAGCATGTAACGTTATACCAGTAGCACAATTGCACTTACGGCAGGGGTGGCCAATCCTGGCAAAGTAGTCGAGCGCTTCGTTGGCGGGGCCCTGGTAGGCAATCTCCCCTCCGCTGAGGAGCACCAGCGAGTCAAAGAGGGAGAAGATCTTGCTCTGCGGCTGGTGTATGGTGCAGATCACGGTGGCGGTCTGTGAGATGTCCCTCAGTATGCGACACAGCATGAGCGCCGTCACACTGTCCAGGCCAGAGGTTGGCTCATCTGCGCGAGCGAGTTCAAAAGCATGGGTACAGGTAGAAATATTGCAAGTGCAGGTATACAATGTGAAGCATGGGTACGTTACAGTCAGTATACAGACAAAAAGAATGCAAATGAACATATTTGTATACTTTACAGCATCGTCACGTTACACAATAGTTAAAAGGTACTCTACTGCAAGTGCAAATATTTACTCATCTTTCAGCATGTGTATGTTATTACAGTCAGCGTGCAGGAAAAGATGCTGCAAGGACAGGTGTTTATTGTAATGCACCTGCATCTTCATTGCTTTGGGCGAGGCGTAGCACACATGGACAAACATGTGTGGAGAGCCCATGCAACCTTGCCTGCTCTCATGTACACATCGACCACAATGACTGATACAACGGCGACTGATGTGGTTGTTGCGCAAAGGGAAGTGCTACGAAAAACTGCCATGTAATAATACTTCGGTAGAAGTAGTTCGACAAAGCAAGTTTGAGATATTTTTAGTGGGCGTCATCAGCACCTGCCCTTCCTTAACTACTACTACTAATGTAGGTTAAGAACTAAAGAGGCAAGCCGCGTTTGACGCACGTATAAGACGTTGCGAAACACGTTTCAGTAGGTTGTCATGCCTCAGAAATTTGCGTGTGAGTGTCACTCCAACCCTTTTATACACAATTAATTATTTGGAGCACAATGTGAAATAACACGGCAACCGGTGTGATTCTTGCTTGCGAAGAAAAGCTGGCAAGGATACAATACTTCGAAATGTTGACCTCTAGTGCGATAGCATGAATATTTCTAAGCAGCACTTTGACTTACAGTATTGTCCAAATATTTTTGCAACAGGATAATCGCGTTTTCCCAGAAATTGGTGGCAATTGTACCTGGATGGGCGTCAAAAGGGGTTAACAAAGGTAATGTCCATTGCCGGTACATGTTTACAGATACATTAATTCATGCATTAAGGCTGGCCATTTTCTACTGGCCGGTATGTCGGGCAAATGACAGGTGGTTGATTGTTGCTACTAAACGACGTCCATTACTGTACTACCTTAAGAAAGTGCACATATGACAGCATGCACTGAAAACATGGGACAAAAAATATAATTTATTTTGCACACTGTTTTAGACTTTCTTAAACTCTTAAATGGCACAGAATAGTGAACCGCACTATGCTGCACCGCATCGCGCATTGGCCCATTTCATAAAAAATTTCACAACAATTTGTGAATGCTTTTTGGTGCGAAAATCATCACATTCTCACCACAAATTGGATCATTTGGACATGCAACTGAAGGCAACAGCAGTGGTGTGTGACTAATCAATAAACTGCTGCCCGTTGGATTTTCTTACGCTGCAACATGACTTCCTCAACTGCCATAACAAGTTCTTTGTGCGGGCCACCACATGCTCATTTTACAGGGCCATTATAGGGCCCGGGAGGAAGGACCGGCGGTTCCTGCTGACCGAGCCTGCCAGCTCATGCTGCTGCGTCGTTACTGGTACAAAGTGACTTTGGGACTGCCACCTCCCCTTCAGCAAGTGACGGGTGCTGCCCGCGCCCTGTGTGCGCGAAAACTGGTCAGGCTTACGGCGTGATATCCCATTTATTGTAGTACAACTGCTACGTGCTTCGGTATAATATTACGTAGTGGCTGTAGCATGTTCATGCCCATGTGCCGACCACACATAATTTCTTCCATATATTTACCATACCTAGGAACAGTAGCTTGGGGTCTGGCAGCAGCTCCATGGCCACGCTGAGGCGCTTCCTCTCCCCACCAGAGATACCCTTCTTGAGGGGAGTGCCCACCAGCGTGTGCCGCGCATGCTCCAGCCCCACCTGGCCCAGTACCCTGTCAATGCGCACCTGCCACATGAGAGAGCGGTTTGTATGGGATAACAGTAGTCAATGCACCTGCCATGCGCACGTGAGAGCGGTATGTATGGGATAATAGTGGGGAGGGCCAGCACATGAAAAGTGGCTGTGGAATACCGTAATAAAAATAAATAAATTGTAATGGGCCGCAGCAGGGTGAGTACGCCTCGAAGGACGACAGTTTTCGACAGGCAGCGGGTGGCATAGGCGTGCATGTCAGCACGTGGTGAGAATGGTCACATCTTATGTCGTACTCCTTGAAGGATAGCATAAGGATAGCATGTATACTTCTGAAGTACTTCAATAGGCAGGTTCTTTGTACATAACTTGCTGCTACATACACTGCCGGGCATGTGCCATGGTCACAAGCATGCTGGCGTGAGTGACATGGGCTCTTGCACGCCCACAAGTGCAAATAAATTTATTTAACCAACCAAGATCAACAACATCGAAGTAGTAAGGCACCAATTGACTGGTGGACGGCACGGAGCACACCTGTCGTTGTGCCTGGGTGGTGTCCTGGGGGCAGCGCAGCCGTGCTGTGTAGCTCAGAGTCTCCTCGCAGGTCAGGTTGCCATTCAGCAGGTCGTCTGTGTGCCGCCGCAACCGCAAAAGCAAAAAACAAAAACATGTACAGACATGTGCGCTAAGTACAGACATAGGCCAGTTTGGACAGGCAACAATTGCTCAGCAGGACATCTGTGCGCCGTTAGAACCGCAAAAACAGGAGCAACAACGAATGCAGAGGGGCATTGCACAAAGCACCACTGTTCAATTATGTCGGCTCGGACACAGAAAAAATATTGTTGGGCACACATCGTGGACCTCATGGGAGGCTGCCCAATGGAACGCGCAGCAAGCTTTTCAAACCGCCGGCGGTATGCATACATGTACCCGCCGACGTGAGTTATGCTATTTTGATTGTTCACATTTTCTCATGTGTGCTGATACTTCTAAAGTATTATATTATGTGTGCACACTTGCAGAAGAGCACATAAGATCGGCGCGTGCCAAAGTACACGCACGCACGGATTTGAAATGCACTCGGAGGCCATGGGCGACTGTGCCACCTCATAGCTTCACAGATGTTCAGGCCACACTCCGAAATTTGTCGGCCTCCTTAAGGTTTCAAACTTTACAATAACAATAGGAATAGTTAGTGCCACATTAAAGTACTGTAGAAGACGGAGTGCTGATTGTTGCTCACCTTGCATGACGTAGCCACTGGTGACCAGCAAGCAGGAGCGACATGCGTCGAGGGCGGCAGCGGCGTGCGCAGGAGAGTGGGGCAGGCAGCTTATAAGTGAGTTGCACGCCCTCTTGCGCATTGCTCATGATGGGGTATGACACACATGTTAGTACAGTACATTCCAGTACAGTACAGTATGGTATGGTAGTGGTGGGCATGCACATTGCATCGGTGACATATCGGCGACCTGGGCATTTGCACTGCAGTGAGCTCTGATGTGCATGTGGCACGCACAGTGCTGTGCAACGTACGCACCACAAGCGTGTGCAATGCCGCGCTATTTTTTCAAGTGCAAGTGCACTCCAGACGTGGCCACGTCTGGCCGTGGCTCACTACCTTCCTGGTCCGCACAATGCCCCCCGGGATGGAAGTTTTTGTAATGTGTACCTTCCGGAGCATCTTCCCCCGCACATTGCTTTTGCGTCGCCAGCTGCAGATGCCTAGGGTTTGCTACTTACCACAGCAGTACTTGGAAGTACTTTTGAAGCAGGTGTTTGAGTGGCTCCCTAAGATCCCTCCCCCCCATTTATCTTGTCCCTTCAAAAGTGTCCACTCAGGTGATTCCTTCGGAACAAGAGGGCACAGTGTTCATGTAGTATATTGTTTAATTTTTTTCTTCATTTATCTTGTCCCTTCAAAAATTCAAGTGACTACTTTAGCAACAAGACGGCACATCACCGTATCATGTCGCACACAACAACCCCACTGTCCACCTTCCCTACACACCACCCACATGGACGCCCTACTTGCTACATAAAAATTACTTCAAAAGTAGTACTTCAAGTACAGTACTTCAACAAGTACTTTTTGTACTCCCGAAGTATATTCATATCCGCCAGCAGTGACACACCACCCACATGAAAACCCTACGTGGTACTTCAAATATATGGTAGTATACTTCACATGCCTGCGTGTCTATATGACTAGCACACATGCTTCAACAAGTACTTCTTGGCACTCCCAAGTACCACACTCAAATCCATCACCGCTGCTCGCCTTGTGCGCTTGAGCTCAGCAGTGTCATAACCACGCCATATATGTACTTCAGAAGGATGTGTATTTCAAAGTATACTCAAATCGGTCACCGCTGCTTGCCTCATGCGCTTGAGCTCAGCATTGTCATAGGCACGCCATATGCCTGTCTGTTTGCTCGCAACAGCGTGTCTGATCATCCTTTTTCTGGTCACGCACGCACCGTGTGCTAAGGGCTTCCCGCGCCCTAAGCGGAGTTTAATAAGAGCACACCGTATACTTGAAGTATGTGTATGTGCTTGAAAGTATGTGTATTTCGAAGTACTTTGAAGTATACTCATATCCGTTACTGGTGCTTGCCTCATGCGCTTGAGCTCAGCATTGTCATAGCTGCGCCCATTCAGGCGCAGCTCTCCGGACACCGTCACGCCGGGGTCCAGACGCAGTGCCAGGGTGTTGAGCAGCGTGCTCTTGCCAGAACCTGCTCAGCAGCGGCGGCGGCGGCGGTGGCGGCAGCGGGGGCAGCGGCAGCAGCAGCGGGACAGCAGTGCCGGCAGCCGCGGTGGCAGTGGCGGCAGCAGTGGCGGTGGTGGCGGCGATGGCAGCCGGGCGGGCGGCAGCAACAGCAGCGGGCGGCAGGGATGGCGGCAGCGGCGGTAGTGACGGTGGCGGCGTCAGTGGCGGTGGCGACGGCGGCGGTGACGGTGGTAGTCGCGGTGAAGGCAGTGGTGGTGGCGGGGGCAGTGGCGGTGGCGACGCAGCAGTGGTGGCGGCAGTAGCCGAGCCGGCGCAAGCCCCCATGACTAGCAGCGACTGTGTAAGATGGTCTGCATGCTCTCATAGAACTGCATTGCACTGCCACCCAGGCACAGTTTGTGCAAGTGCAAGCAGCAAGAACAAGGGTTGCACAGGTCACATAATCCACACACGCTTCCGCCAGAGTAACATTGCATGGTAAGAGGCACAGAGGCTCTCACCGCTGGGCCCCATGCAAGCCCAGAAGCCTCCCCGCAACTGTCCGCTGATGCACTTCAGCAGTGTCTGTGCAGGCCAGTCAGCAGCAGCAGCAGCAGCAGCAGCAGCAGCAGCAGCAGCAGCAGCAGCAGCAGCAGCAGCAGCAGCAGCAGCAGCAAGTGGTCAGCGAGCAGGCCAGATACCCCTGTGTCAATGTCATACTACGTAGTACTTCAAGTACTACAGCAGCATTGAGGAAGTTAGGGAGGTCGTGACGTCATCATCGCGTGACACCAGTCATTCTGTGCCCGACATTGTCTTAGGGCACTCCAAGGATGCTGACCGGCGTGCGTAGGTGTGGGAGCTGTCTGGTGTTTGACCAGGTGGGCAAATCACCCAACAGGCTTTGGGATGGCATTTTGCCCCAGCCACGGCAGTATCTGGGCTTAGCAACATCTTAGGTTTCTTTCTTTCACTCCTGTAGCACACAAGCACATGTTTGATTTGTGCCGCTGGCTGAGATGGGACATGCAGAGGGAAACACTGCCACTATTGAGCCCCTGTCTGCTTTTGCACTGCGATAAGAACCCCCACAATGCCAAAGAGGTAACGCAAAACTGCATGGCGCAAGCGCACATTCATTGAAGAGCGCACTTCTCCATTGCTGTTTGCAACCACAGGTCGTATCACATAAAACGGCGCCTCATATGCCGCCTCGGTGCACCACTTGCCTGCAAGCTACGCAACTACTAGGAAGTACAAAAGTACTAAGTAGTATATCCTAAGCGCTCATGTGCGCGCCCATATAGATGTATATACTTCGAAGTACATGCAGTGTGATGTGGTAATGTAATACTACTGTTGTAGTAGTAGATAAACATATAAATAGAAGTACAAGTGATGTGGTACACAAGTGATGTGGCATACTGCCGGTACTGTAGTACCAGCTGATGTGCTACAGAGCACATCACTCGTGCTCTTGTGTCCCCCCGGTATCAAACTCCGCTTAGGGCGCGGAAAGCCCTCTGCACATGGCGTGCACGTGACAAGAGAAAGCATGACCAAACAAGCTGTCCCCTGTTGCAAAGCAGTGCTAGCTAACAAGATGTCTTGTACTTGAAGTACGCAGTACATCCACACGCGACATCCATAGCTGAAACCGTGTCCAACGCACCCATGTATGTATGCAGTGCACGTGTGAGGGTCACCAGCGTACCGATACTGCTTTGTGAGAAGACCAGCATATTGACAGCGGCACTGGTTGGTCCCAGGTCCCTAATCGCTACAGCAGCAGGAAGTATAGTCAGTGCCTTCATGCCTTCATGTGGTGCGTGCAGGTGTTACTGTGACACTTCGAAGTGCATACGAAATACGAGGTCTCGGCTGTAACTTTGTGTGAAAGTTGAAGTTTGTGAATTAGTCATTGAGACATGAGGGCATGTTGAAGTTCGAATTTGAAGTTATGTACGGCTGCATCGTGAGGTTGACTGTCACGGTGGGTACCAGCAAAGCCATGTGCCCAAGTTTGTACTCTGACGTAAAGTGCTGAAAAGGTGCGAAAAAACATATCGTAGTAAGGTAGTACGGGCCTAATGGTAGCACATGGCATTACTGCTGCTGCATGCACAGGAGCGAGCACTTGCCTGCTTGCGCGCCTTGGCGGTGACCCGATGTGATAGTTCATGATGTAATAGCCTTCATGTGTGCACCCAGGTACTCTGTAATATACTAGTACTTCAACTATAAGTACTTCCAGTATTGATGATGTACTGTATGCATACTTGAAGTACATGCTAGGAGCGAGCACACTCACCTGCTTGCGCGCCTTGGCGGTGACCTCCAGGTCTCTGAAGGTGATCACGGCAGGGTTGTCATCCTTGCGCAAGCTGCCACTGGACATGCGAGGGCTGGCGGCGATGGAGCTGGTTTCATCAGTCTCCTCCTGCAAAGCAATTAGTCGTTCACAAACAGAGAATAACACACACACCAAAATGTGACGCAGATGCCAGTACGCCATTTGCTGAGCAGCGCTTGCGGGCGCTTATCGTTGCACGAAAATGTTTATGAGCAGGCCATGTACTTGGACACACTTCAAGTGCTACAGGAGTACGTTCATAGACATACTTAGACGTATACGTTTTCATGCAACCCTGTGGACGCTGGTGGCTGTGGGACAGCATGCCAAAGCTTGCTGCAGTTTTTCTGTGCTGACTTGGTGACGTGCACTGTGAATTGCACAAGTATGTTTGAAGTACTACAGTAGTACCTGTCAGCAGGGTGGTGGTGGCTGTCACAGGTGAAGAGGACGCCATCCGTCAGCCACGCACACCACTCAGGCTCCTCCACCTATGTATCGTCTGTACTTCTATTGCTTAACGTTGACATAAATTGTGCGGCTCGAGCTGGTGCCACACGCTTTCTACCATGCCCGTGCCTCTCGCATTGCACCGTGTTGGAGCGTCCGGCAAAGGATGCCGCACACAGCTTGCGCCACGAGGGGTACACTGATGCCACAGTCATGTTTAGTGTTGTTGCACTTGGCTGCACCATGCCTGCCAGAGGGCGAGCGAAAAGGATTGGCATACAAATAGTACTTCTATGCAAATTTTCCACTCAACAGGTGACAACTGCGGCGGTTGCAGGGTGCCGGCTGCTACACTTTGACAACACTACATGGTATGTTTGAATCCCCTCCACAGGCCATGGCCTGATATTTTGGCTTGAAGCCAAACCACAGTGCAGTGGTACTGGTATCTGGAATTTACCTTGCTAAGCAGCGCTGTAGGGTGTCTGCAAACTTTGTTGGTACTTCTCCTGAAGTACACCCTATGCAGCAACGGCTGACACAGATGTGGGTGCTGGCAATGGTGTGCACACGACTACATGTAGTACAAGACAGTTTGACCAGCCTTTGTGGGATGGCGCTTTTTTATTCAGGCACCGGAGCTCTACTGATGATCACCATAGCTTGACCTAAACGCTGGTTCCTTTGGATAAGGGGCCAACGTTGCAAGTGCCATGGGCCTTTGCTGTCTGCTGGTGCTGCTGCTGCGGCCTGGTATTGCGAAGCTGAAGGCATCGAGCACGTCCTCTGTTTTTACGAGCAGCACCAGACACCACGGCACACTACAACGGGCAGCAAGCAGACCTACTTGCGTTGCGAGGGCGCACGGTACCTGCGTGCCATCAAGCAGGGCCCTCGGCAGCCCCCCTCGCTGCAGCTCAAGCTCCTGCCGCCACCCCCCCTCCTCCGCACCCGCGCGTAGCGTTTCTTGGTTTGCCAGCTGGTGCTGGTGCTCGTGGTGGTGGTGGTGGTGGTGTCGAGGCGGCCCCGGGCTGCTGGTGGTAGCAGGCTGCTGCTCCGACATGCTGCTACCCGCTACCTCGACTGCTACCGCAGGCAGTGTGTGCAGCAGTGCCGGAGGAGCGGCTGCCGGACGGGTGGTGTGGCTGCGCTGCAGGCTTGGGGCGCGGGTCAGAACGCACCGTCTCGGAACGCGGTGCAGTGGCAACAGGAGGAAGTGCGTCCGTGGCCTAGCTGGTGGTGCCTAGACAAGTGCCGGCCGCGTGCCGGGGAGTGAAGCCAAAGAGCTGGATGTCCCGGGGGCTGAAGCAGAAGGCGCAGCAGCATCCACTCCCTGTCCCAAGTCTGGATCGGACAACTTCAAGTGCAAGTCCGGTGCTCACGGGACCAGGGGAGCACGCGGGAGGATACAGCGAGCCTAACCTGGGGGTGCTGGGGGTGCTGGGGGTGCTGCGGCGTGCTATAATGATTGTATGTGCATACCACTCTTACTCACAGTATTGATTACACCAGACGACGGCTGGTCAACCCCCACATAGCATATTCGCTCCTCTGGCACACACTTGCTGCGTGGGTGACGCGCCAGAACAAGAACCGTTCACAAATGGGTGCCTCACACACCCCATAGAAAGATGAAACCGTGAAAACCAAAGGCAGCTGGTTTCAAGGCTGCAAGCAGTGCCGGCGTTTATAGGTGCGGGCGGTGCGCGCCCCCCCCACATATGTAACAGTGTGTTGGCACTCTTCAGCCTGCAGAAAGCAGACAAGTAGGCACATGAAGCAGCATGAGCAGCCAAACAGAAAACAACTTCATTAAGGGGCTTGGCTCTGGCTAGTAGGGTTAGGCCCTGTGCCCAGTGAACCACAAGCTGCTGTAGTAGTAGTTCCACTGCTGCAAGCAGTGCTCCAGCACCAGTTCTCTTACACTGTGCGCAGGCCACACAGGAGCTCGCCGTTTGGCTGATGCGCGCCGCGCACACACAGAAGAGACTGCTGGCATCTTGCAACAGGCACGCGCTACGATCCAAACTTGGACATGCTACGTAGTACGAAGCACCAGTACAAAACAAGGGGGTGCCGGCGCTTAAAACCCCCAGTTGGCACCGCACTATGGCCGCCGCTGTCACAGCCATTGCTGCGCTTGCCAAAAATCCACACATCACCAAATGTTCATCATACACAAGGCATCTGCAGGGCGCCCTCCCATCACATGCCAGTGGGCACTTGCTGTGCGCCACGCCGCAGCAGCAGCAGTGGCAGCTGCTCGCGCCAGAGGTACCCACGCACTTGCACTTGCAAACAGGAGGCACCACCTGCAGACACGCCCACTGCACGCCGATGGCATGTCGTGACTACCGCTTATGGCGGGCTGCCACTGCACGCTCATGGCGGGCTGCCCCTGAACGCTGATGGGGCAGGTCGTGATGGCACGTGGTCACTGCATGCTCATCCCAGTGGGCAGGCCGGCCCGCCACAGGATATACCGCCGTCTGGAGTCCCAACCTCACGCTCATGGCGCGCCGTCACTACTGCACGCTGATGGCGGGTGGCGCCGGCGCCGCGGCCACAGCGGCACCGCCAGTGGGGGCGTCACCCCCCGCCTTCATAGCCAGCGCCGTCAGCGCCTGTGCAGAGCCCTCCCTGGGGCTGCTCAGCAAATTCTGGAGGCTCAGGTGGTCCAGGGGGCTGCGGCCATGCTCAACTTCAACTCCATGTTGAAGTTGCGTTGGTGCAGCGCCAGTGGCTGCGGCGGCGTCAGTGTCACTCTCCATGCGGCAGCGCACGCACGCTTGGTGCTCCGAGACGGTGCCGTCCACGCCGCTGTAGGCCATGCTGCTGAGCATGGCCGCCCTGAAGTCCTCAAATGTCACCTGCGCAGGGTATGTGTGTGGGGGGGGAGGTGACCAGCAGTAGTGATGGGTCAAGGCGTATAAACGTATTCTATACTTGTTTGAAGTACGTTATACAAAATATGGAGGTATTCATATAGCCAAAAACGCCATATACGGCGTATTTGCCATACTTAGGCTGTTTCTCATAGCGACCCCAAAACGCGCTCCAGATAACTGGTTTCTGTAGGAAATCGGCGACGATTTTCACAGGCGGCCAGCA
>JAULBY010020198.1:0-18991 GCA_032358315.1 Ophiocytium majus | reverse complement strand
GTGCTAGCTGCTGCTGAGCAGACTGTGCATGAATGAATGAATGAATGATCTGCTGAGCAGGCTGCTCCTCCAACACTCACCTCACAGAATTGCAGCGGACGTACGCGTCCGTTGAAAAGCATGCAACGTGCCTTTGGCGTCAATTCTGCTGAGCACAACCTTTCCGCCCGGAGGCGTTGGCGCCACCGCCTTTGCGGGCGAGGCTCTTTCACAGACAACACGCCTTGGGCGCTGCGGGGGCGCACAAGGCTAAAGCCAGAAGTGGCGGTTGGAGACGAGGAGGCAGTGCCCATCCCACACGTGAGGGCATCGCCCCCCACAGCGCCGCCATGAGCAGCGGCGGCGGCGGCGGGTCCGCCGGCGGAGACCAGAGGCAGCAGAAGCAGGCCCAAGGGGGGACGCCACAGCGGCAGGCTGCTGCTGCTCCGCAGCAGGAACAGCAGGCACCGCAGCAACAGCAGCAGGCCCTGGCTGCTGCTGCCATGCTGCCCCCCCCCCCCAACGCCTTGGAGCGCAAGCGCATCGGGCGCCCCCCCGGCCTCCTGAGGCAGTACTTCACCCGCCATGGCATCATGGACCCCTCCACGAAGCGCTATAGCGAGTCCTGCAACTTTTGCCGTGCCACCATTGCCAAGGCCAAGCTGGAGCAGCTGCACAACCACCTCGTCAACGACTGCCCCAACGTGCCCCAGGACGTCAAGGCGGCGGTGGCGGCCAACCCCCCCGGGGGCGACAAGGCCACCAAGCGCAAGCGAGAGGCGGGGGAGATAAAGATCGAAGGGGTGCGGGAGAGCGCCGCTGCCCAAGCGGGGTCGTCGACACCAACCGCCGCTGCCTCTGCCCCCCCGGTGCTTGGGCACGCGGGCCCCTTGGCGGAGGACAGGCAAGACGCCTTGGATCTGTGCCTGCTGCGAGCGATGATTACGTCGGGGGCGAGCTTCAGGCTGCTGGACAACCCATTCTTCCTGTCGTGGGTGGACACCGTCTCCGCGGAGCGATACACACCCGCAAGTGAGAAAGAGCGAACGCTGTTGCTGCCCGCCCCCGAGCACTGCCGCCGCCGCCGCTGCCTCGGCCCCGATGATATGCGAGATGACTCCCTGCCTCAGCTCCGCCCGCCCCCCAGACTGGCTGCTATGTGCTGTCATGTTGTGTGGCTTGGTGGCGGATACAACAGCTGCAACATTCGATGCCACCCCCCCTCATGCTGGCGGCAACAGTGCCGCCAACGAGCTGCAGGACACCCGTCCACCCTGCAGCCGCCCCCCCAGCACCAGCAACCACATGCACACTGACTCCCCGCTTCTACTCACCACCCCTGCTGCTCCTGCTGCTGCCGCCGCTGCCACCGCTACTGCCCATGGCGCCCTGTCCCCCCCCCCTGCAGACTCCGTGCGCATGCGCACCACGCTGCTGGACGGCGAGCACGCCAAGGTGGCGCGCATCCAGGGCGAGAGGCTGGCCATGTGCAACAGCATCACCTTCACACTTGACACGTCCCTGGACTGGCTGCACGAGAGCAAGTACACCAGCGTGGCCGTCACGCCCGCGCGCGACGCGCAGCTGGTGGCGCTGCAGGAGGTGTCGGCTGCTCAGCAGATCCCCGCTGCTCTCGCCGGTGAGTGGGAGCGCGCCACAAGGGGGGCGTCACTCGCACACCAGCGTCTGTTGCTGCTGCTGCCTTGTGCCGGTGGTGTTGCAGCTGCACCTGCGGCTACTGTGCCAGCGCTCGCTGCGTGGGCAGTGCGCGCGAGCGTTTACTGTGGTTTGCAACGTGCTGCAGTTGGCCGGAATGGCCGTTGTGCTCTGGGAGTTTTTGCCGTGCCGGCACGCAAAATGGTTCTTGCTCAGCCCGCGTGTGCCACAAGCCACATGGTGCTGCATGCACCTTGTACCTGCATACCCTTGTGTCGACACGCGCCGCCGCTGCTGACTGTTCTGCTTCACTCCTCAGCACCTTAACGGACTATTTGCAGAACCGGTCAAGAATCATGGGTTCTAGCAGTGCACCCAGAGTCATCTGCTGCGCCTGGACGCACGCTTCCCCGCACCACCCTCGCCCCACCGCCGCCACTCCCGCGCCCTCTCTCTGGCTGCTCACTCCCATTCCACCTTCCTTGTTTTCATTCCTCCCCCCCCCCCTTTTCCCCACCCCACCACCAGATGTGTTTGCGGGCCAGCTGGACGCGCTGGGCGCGGACCGAGTCATTGCACTGGTGACCAACGGCTCCGCGGCCCTCGAGGCCGCGCGCGCCAACCTCCTCAACCGCCCCAACTACACACACATGCTGGACCTCCGCTGCGGCGCCTCTGGCTTCGCCCAGTGCCTCGGCAGCATCCTGGGCCACGGCTACGCGCGCGACATACTCGACCAGGCGCAGCGCGTCGCCTCCTTTTTCCGCGCGACCGAGGCGCGCCTCACGCTCGTGCGCGAGTCCGCGCCGCCACGCGTCTCGGGGGCCGTGCTCAGCAGCTGCAACACGGCCAGCATGCTCAGCGCACTGCAGTGCCTGGAGTCGGTGCACGCGCTGCAGCAGTCGCTGCGCGTCGCGGCGGCGCGCCACAGCGTGAGCCTGCTGGTGGAGGGCGGGGCGACGGCGCGCGCCGTGTGCGAGAGCATTGAGAGCAACGCCTTCTGGGTGGGGCTGGAGGGGCTGTGCAACGCTCTGCGCCCCTTCAGCAAGGTGATGGCGGGGGTGCGCAGGGACTGCACCACGCTGGCGGACATCACCAGGTGCGTCGCTGGGCGGCAGGGGCATGTGCTCAGCAGAGGGTGCTCTGGTGCTGCAAGTGGTACATGATGTGCTGCTTGCTGGGGCTGCAGGTGCATTGGTTGTGATGTCTGCATTCTATACTGGCACACACAGGTGCACAAATCCGTCAAGTTTGTAGAAAAAACAGTTGCGGCGCCGCACACAGTGGTGCTGCTGCTGTCGGGTATGTGCGCCTGGCCCCGTTGCTCAACGGTCGTGGTTCACAGCGAACAGTACACTACGGCAAGCACAAGCGCACACTTTTCTGCATATGCCAAGCACGCATGCATGCTACTTAACCTCAGCACACATGACCCTGCGTATGTGAACGCACTGAGATCCACTGTGAGTGCACCATAACAGGCACTGGGAGTGTACCTGGCAGAGTTGTCCAAGTACGGCTGAGCGGACCAGTTGTCATGTACAAGTGCACAGTAAAGCAGGCAAGTAATGACAAGCAACTATCATGGCGGCCAGAGGACCGACCCTTGCAGTTGCAAAAGCTGGTCGTTTTGGCGAGATCCAATGAAATACTTTTCAACTCATTCTGTCAATCGCTGCTTGCTGAGCAAAAGGATGGGCAAAATATGCAACCAAGCGGCCTGCCGCATGAATGCACATGCCGGCACGAGCACACATGCACTAGCTCTGTTCAGTATTTGGTGGCACGCACACAGTACCTGCGTGCACACGGGCACAGCTGCTCAGCGCTGCAAGCAAGAGGGAAAGCATGCGGCAGCAGCCAACAGCAGCATATTTCTGCAGCAAATTTCTATCTGCCTAAGCCGAGTACGGCTGGCGTCAGCACACCAATTTACACCAAAAGCCAGGAATGAGCAATTAAGATGCAAGTGATTGAACTAGCTGCTGCAGACTGGCCAAATACCAACTACTTCTTGAAGTACTACTTGAAGTACTTCTGAAGTATCTAATTGCAATCATCAAAACCGTAGATTGGTAAATTTTTTATGGTTGCAAGCGCTCAATTGGACAGCTCTACCTGGCTCGAATACTAACTAGTTGCTCGCCTTGAATGCACCGTGCATTCATGCAACAGGCACTGGGTGTACCTGGCGCGCGAGCTCTCGGAGAGCCTCAAGGCGCAGCACGGCCTGGACACGCCCTTCCGGCTGCACGTGGCCCAGTGCTACTGCAGGCGCGTGGCGGAGCTGGATGGCGAGGTGTGCAGGCTGGCGCTCTTCCTAGACCCGCGCTTCCGCGGCCTGGTCAACAGCAACGAGACGCCCAAGCTGCTCAAGCAGGTGACCTGCTGCACAGAGAGTGGTGGTGGGAGGTGTTGGGTGTGTCAGTGGGCAACTGCTGGTAGTGGAGAGATGTCAGTGCGCATGTGTGGGGGGGCTCTGGCGATTTTACAGCACCTGTGCCGCCAGTGGTCTGGTATGCTCAGCATGCGGCGGGAGTGTTGGGATCTGCAGGCACATTCGCTGTCGTGGGTGTGTACACCTGCTGGGCCGCTGCTGCGACTGCTACAGAAAAAGACATTGAGCTCCTTGCGCTCACCGCACGCCCACCACCACTGCGCCCGCACCCCCTGCTGCTGAGCACAGGCCCTGCGCATCATGCAGCGGCGCCGCCACCAGCTCTCCGACCTGGAGCGGCTCGCCCAGCAGCTGCAGCGCTACCAGGCCTACGCCACCCCATTCAACAAGGGCGCCATCGCGGAGGGCTTCTCCCTGCACGTCTGGTGGTCCACCCTCCCCGAGAGTGGCGTCGAAATGGCCATCCGCCTGGCGCTGCTGCTGGCGGACATTGTCCCCACCGCCGCCCCCGTCGACAGCCTCTTCAGCATGAAAGGGTGGCTGCCGGACGGCAGCCAGGCCCCCCTGCGCGCGGGCGCGGCTGCTGAGCACAAGATGGCGGCGCTGCGCCTGCACCACCTGGAGCGCATACCCCTCGCGCCGCCGCGCCGCGTGCGCACACTCGGCCGCAAGAAGGCGCGAACGCCAGGGGAGGGGGGCGGCGACGGCGGCGCCAGCGCCAGCGGGGCGGCTGCCGACGGCGGCATGCAACTGGTGGCTGCGGCGGCGACGGCTGCGTCGGAGCCGGCGCTGACCGTGGATGATGATGATGTGGTGAGCGAGGCGCAGGCGGAGGTGGTCATGGGAGCGCTCAAGGCGTGCTACGCGGTGGACACGGCGCGCACGCTCGGTGCTCAGCAGCAGGGGGCGACGCCAAGCGGGCAGGAGCTGGCGGACATGGTGCTGGGCTGCTGGCCGGGGCTGGACATGGACAGCGAGCTGTGGGACCCTGTGAGGGCGGCGGCGGCGGTGGAGCCTTCGCGCCCCACCGACACGCTGGGCAGCAGCACGGAGGCGATTGACATTGACAGCGTCATTGCCAAGGTGTGCGGGGTGTGAGGGGGAGGGGTGTGAGGGGGCGGGGGGGGCAGGGAGGAGTGTGTGCAGCGGCGGCGCTGCTGCTGCAGCGGTGGTTTTGGGAGTGGTGCAGGGAGAGCAGCGCACACAGGCGAGCGAGACTGTGTTTTTATGATAGATGGATAGAGTCATGTGCACTCAAAGTGTTGTGTGGCAGCGTGTGGAAGGTTTGTTGCTGCTTTGTGGCTGCTGCGTTTCGTCTTGGCTTGCACTGTCATGCACGCACAACATGCTCCGCGCTTGAGTGTGCTCGCACACATCCTTGTAAAGTGCCTTTGTAGGCGTGGCTAGTGTGAGTGCTGTGCACTGTAGATTACCCCTGTGTTTACAAATCGCCCTTCACACTAGTAGGTGGCAAGGAGGGTATATGGCAGTGGTAGATTACTCCACTACTGTACTATAGTACTGTCACCTACTGATGAATGAAGGGATTCATGCAGTCGCCCCTTTTACTGAATTTGAAAACACTCCCGCTTTTTTGCGCAAAGTCTGATCAATTGATTTTGCAACCCAAGCCTCACAGCACAGCTAGCTGCTGGTGGCAGCGGTGGCGCGCGGGCGGGGGAGGGCCGCCGCTACTGCAGCCATTAGGCCAATGCAGCCAGTGCCCTCGAGCACCGTCAGCGATGACGACTTGGTATCTGGCAGAGCACCTGTGCCACCAGCACCACTGCCGTCGGCAACAGCTGCGGCACCAATTGTCTCACCTGGCTTTGTGCAAACAGAGGCTCGCCCATGTAAAAGGCACAGGGATGGCGCCGCGGTAAACGCCCCTGCCAGGCGCAGCAGAAGGCTGTGCGGTGCCCTGGCCACCGGAGAGGTGCCGCAGCACCCTGTGGCACTGGTACGGGCGGGATCCGTGGGCAGCGGCAACATACTGGCAGATGCGTCTGTCGCCACTACACCGCTGGCTGTGGAGCTGCGCTATGGAGCCACGCCGAGGCTGCAGCGGGAGCAGCAGGGGTCGCAGCAGTCACAAGAGCAGCAGAAGCAGCTGCAGGAGGAGCGAGATCAGGGTGGCAACACCTCTTCCCCGTCGTCAGGCTCGGACAGCGATAGCGGCAACATATGCGGCAGCGGCGGCGGCGGCGGCGGCGGCCCCCAGCACTGCTCGCCCGCTCGCACCTCGCGGCAGCAGCAACACCAGCAGCAGCAGGCACAGCAGCAGCAGGAGCAGCAGCAGCGGGACCAGCAGCGGCAGCAGCAGGAGCGGCAACAACGAGAGGACGCGGTGCTCCGCGAGCTGCTGCGCGGCTGCGTGTACGACTTGCACGCGCACACGCCTGCGAGCACGGGCGCGGACGGCGGCGCCGCCTTTGCCGACACCTACGGCTGCGACTACGTGAGGTGGCTGCGCACACAGGAGTCCTCGGCGCAGCTGCGGCCTGGCGACTACCTGCGGCGCCAGCGGGATTTTGGCGCGACCGCGCGGGGAGTGGTCGTGGACTGGCTCGTCGAGATCTGCTTCAGCCTCAAGTGCAGCGCCGCGACACTGTTCCTGGGGGTGGAGCTGCTGGACAGGAGCCTGGCCAAGTTTCACACGGCGCGCGACAACCTGCAGCTGCTGAGCAGCGCCTGCTTTCTGCTGGCCGCGAAGCACGAGGAGCAGCAGCCGCCCGGCGCGCGCACGCTCGCCTACCTCAGGTGCGTGTTCATGGCAGTAATGCTGCACTTGGTACTGAGCAACTGCCTGCCGTGCTTAAGGGAAGGTTTGTGCTGGGTTGGGCTAAAAGGGGGCGGGCGTGCACGCCCGTACCTGTGCCGCATTGGTATTTGCGCTGCATTTTGCCCTCACGGCAGCAAGCTGGTACACTGACAGACGTTTACTGCACTGGCTTGTCGTGAGTGCCATGCAAGCGCTCAGAACGCGCGTGCCCACGGCTGCCATGGCAGCTGGCTAGCACACCACCCTGCTCTCTTCCACCACCCCCACTCGTCCGCTGCCACACACTCACTGCAACTACCCCCCCCCACACCCCACCCCACCCCACCCCTCCCCCACAGCGACAACGCCTTCACTGCCCGCGCCATGCTAGACATGGAGGCCAACATCCTGGAGGCGCTGCACTACCGCCTCTTCTGCGCCACCCCGCACCACTTCTCCGCATTTTTCTCCGCCGCCGCCGGCTGCGACGGCCGCGCCGCCCACCTAGCCCACTACCTCCTGGAGCTGGCGCTCCTAGACTACTCTCTGGTGCGCTACACGCCCTCGCAAAAGGCGGCGGCGGCGGTGCTGCTGGCGCGCATGACCCTGTGCTGCCGCAGCGGCACCGCGGCAGAAAGCGGTGCGTGGAGCGCGCTTGCTCAGCGCTTCACGGGCTACAGTGCTCAGCAGCTGGAGGGGTGCGTGCGGCGGCTGCGCGCGCTGCAGGAGGGGGCGGAGGACAGCAAGCTGCGCGCCGTGCGGGACAGGTACTGCCGCCCGGAGAGGCACTGCGTGGCGCTGCTGTGCTGCATGCGCGAGAGCGAGCTGCACTTCCCTGCCGCCACTGCCGCCAGTGCCACCACTGCTGCTGCTGGTGGGGCCGCGGCGGCGGCTGGCGGGGGGGCGGGGAGCGCAGGCACGCATGCCAGCAGGCGCCATAGTGCGTAGCAGTTTGAGGTTGTGGTGGTGGGGGGGCAGGCTTGGTACGGGCTATGCTCGCTGGAGGGAAGGTGTGTGCACATGCACACCCGGCAGGCGGGCACACTGGTAGTGTCACGCAGTGCTGGACCGGCACTGCTGCCGCTAATGTTCATAGGACGAGTGGTGGGCGCCCGCCATGGCCTTGATGGGCCATACTGCAGGCGGGAAAGGCACTGGTACGGTCGCACCTGTTGCGGCCGGGTGGTCAGTCTCGCCACTTGCTGCAGTGGAGCACAGTACTGGGGTGTGGCAAGGGGGGGGGGGGGGCAGTTTCCAGCAGTTCCAGCAGCAGTTTGACAGCATATGGGAACATTTGGGAGCATAAAGGGAGAACTTTGGTCACAGTTTCGCTGGCCTCGAGGCTAAGTTGGCTACACAACAGCAGCTGCAGCAATAATGCATGCACAGCGGCACACAAATGACCAGCAGTGGTGGCACAACATGACCGGGTGCTGTTGACTGAAGTGTGCATGTTGTGCGTGGTGGTATGTACCTCCACCGACTCTGCTGCTGTGGCTGGTGCGCATGCTGCCTGCAAGTGTTGCGGGTCCCCAACCAACCATCAGCGCTACCTCATGTTGTGCATTTACCTAAAAGCTGAAGGCTGCTGGCGCTCAGCAATGGCCCAGTTGAAAGCCGCTGTCAACCTGGCCACCGCATATGGACTTGCGCAAGTGAGTGCCGCTGTGTACGCTTGAGCTGCCTATCCTGTGCGCCTGGCACTTAGAAGTATGTGGGCAACAGCTGTACACGCGTGTCGAACACTGTCATCCACTCTGTAAGGTAGGGCAGCGACCGTGATGGGCACACGTATGCACCGTGATCAACGGTCACAGTGCAGCACCATCGTTTAATTATTCAAATCACACTTGTGAATTTGATGGTCTACGCCAGTGCAGCACCATCGTTTAACTATTCAAATCACACTTGTGAATTTGATGGTCTACGCCATAGTACGTCAGTACCCCAGTGCATCATCGAGGCCTTCCCTGATCTGTCTCGGGACAAGCCGGCGTTCGAGTTGACACAACGAAAAGAGGTCTCGGAATGCACACCGATGATGATTGCGCCACCTCGCACGCTGCTGAGGTGTGCAGAGGCGCCGTCCGTGCCGCCTGTGACGCGCCTTTTTCCCGCCACAACGGTGCGCGTGCGGCGCGCGGTCTGACGTCATAGGCAGCGGCGTCTAGATCCTCAAAAAATCCCCGCAAAGGGCCGATGGGAGGTCACCACTCACCACAAGCTGGCAGCTCTGCACAGCCACCACAGCCGACCCGTGAAAGAACTGCCACGGCCAGCTAGGATGTCTGCCATCGATGTGACTGCTGTGGGGATCCAGGCTCCCGCGCCTGACAAACCCTTGCAACCTGTCAGGTTCACCAGGCACCAACCCGGGCCACGCGACATCGTGTTCAAGGTCAAGTACTGCGGCATCTGCCACTCGGGTGAGTCTATCAGCACCGCCACTCCATTAGCTAGGAGATCGGTCTCTAGATCTCCCTCGCTGTTGTTTTCCACTTGGTTCTGAGTTGGCTCCCATCTTGAGCACTGTATGGCTACGCTTTGGATTGCGTGTGTAGCCGGGGGGCACGTGCATGGCTGCGCCGCTGGGCTGTGCTCTGCTGCGAGAGCACGTGGTGTGTGCATTGCCAGAACCCAGGCCGCCAAATACGCTGGCGCGTTGCCACACCGCCTTTCGGCGGTCCCCTGGTGGTGGTACAAACATGATTCGAGACAGCGGCGGCAGTGCGTCAGCGGCCGGCAGGCACAAGCAGCGAGCGCGTGTGCGCTGTCCGTTAGCACGTGGGTGCCTTGACAATTATGTGCGTGCTGTCCTTTGCGCCGCTCCTTTCTCGTGTGCGCCTTTCTGCAGATATCCACATTGCACGGGCGGAGATGGGGGTAAGCATTGCGCACGACATTACAGTATGAAGTGCCCAGCGGCAGCAGCCGACACGCTTTCAGAGTCAGACGTGCCACAATACAATAACACACTTCAATACATGACAGCTGCATCGCCGACTCTCGTGCTGAGCTTCAGATATGATGATGCCGTAATACCATTAGTGTTCACGTGTGCGCATGAGAGCTGCATACTACTCGCATCATTGCGCTTGCACACCCTTCGCAGAGCAAGCAGCAGGTAGAAAAACCAGCACCCAGCGCCGGTCTGGTCACCCCTCCCGCACTTCCCTCACCACACGCCCACAATCCTCCACGTGTGCCTCTAACCTCTACCATCACCCCACTGCTGCTGCTTGCGCTGTCGCCGCCTCTGCCGCCGTGCCCACTTGCCCAATACAACAATCACGCTATGGCAATCGATAGGATGGCATGCACAAGTTCCCCATCACGCCAGGCCACGAGATTGCGGGTGTGGTTGAGCACGTGGGCGAGGAAGTGACAAAGTTTGCTGCGGGCGACCACATCGGCGTGGGCTGCATTGTGGACAGCTGCCTGGACTGCGAGTACTGCCACCAGGGTGACGAGCAGTGAGTCTGTTCCTCAACATGTTTGGGCCTGCTGTTGAGCTTGTGTCTGCAGGGCTGTTGATTTTTAAAACGCCTGCACATGCCGGTTTTAGCGGACAGCGGGTCAAAAGTGGTGACTGCTGCAGCTCTCGCTTCCTACTTGTTGATGTAAACGGGCAGAGGGCAGGTTCTGCAGTCAACACATTAGTGCCACCTTTCTCTCCCATGGGCATACTTTCCCACGAAAAAATATGATGTGTTAGGCAGGTACCATGTAGTCTTACAGTAGTATATGGCATTTTTTTAGCAATTCTGTCCAGTACTGTAGCAGTTTTATTTATTTGCCTTTGTGGGCGCGTAACAGCCCACGCCACGCATGCCTGCGAGCGTGAAGGGTTAGGGTAAGGTGTGGAACATGCCCGGCACCGATTGCAGACACACGAACTCGCCACTCGACTACTAGCATGTACTTAAGGTTTGTGTTGTGCACACACACGCGTACTAGTGGTACACACTGTATTTATGTACAAATGCATATGTACACACATTATATGTTCACATTTATACAGTGCACTCGCAATTCAGTGCGGGGTCGTGACAACCCCCTCGCACCCTGCACAAAAGCGAGGTCCGCACTAAATCAAATTGCGAAATACTGTGGTACTACTAGTAGTACTTTAGAATATATCAAGTATAGGTACCATGTGGTCAGTGACACGCCTCCGGACCCCGCGCTTAGCCGCCTCCCGCAGTAAATCAAGACGCGTTAAATCACGAGTATGTACACCACTGTATGTACACCACACTACAAAGTACCAGTAGTACTAGTAACATACCACAATGTATTGCAGATACTGCACCGGTAGTAAATAACATGGCTTGGGCAGATAGATCCCAGTTCCACCGGCTCGCGGTACTGTGGCAACAAACACCGTTCTCACCCCCAACCCCACCTCATCATGTGGCTAACCGTCTTTTTTCCACCGCTGCCCGTGACAGATACTGCTCCAATGGAGTGACATGGACCTACGGGTCCGACCCAAAGCACGGCAGGGCAGGGCCCACTGGCAGTGCCACGCGTGGCGGCTACTCCTCGCGCATGGTAATCGATGAGCGCTTTGCCGTGAAGCTGCCCAAATCCCTGCCGCTGGAGAGCGTTGGCCCCATCCTGTGCGCTGGTGAGCAGCTACCTGTTACAGTTACATTTTTCAGTTACCTTTTTGGAAGTTACACATGATGGGCAGTTACCACGTGGTTTTGGACACGTGGTTGGTGGTCCTACATGTTAGAAGTAGTAGCCTTGCTTTTGAGCTTCACTGGGTGTAGGGTTCACCGCTGCTGCTGCTGCCGCCGCTGCCTGTGTGGTGTGGGTTGTTTGCTTCACACATGTGGGCATGTTCGCACAAATGTGCATGCACTTACATCAACCTCCGTCTAGTGCACGTACACAATGTATATATGCTGTGTATGCACGATGTATCTCCTTTTAGCCACATGATGTCATGTGGTCGTGCTTGAGGTATACACGTACACATTAGTAGCATCACACATGCATGTGGTGTTCGCATGTGTGTATGCGTGTGTGTTTTAGGCATCACCATGTACGACCCTCTGGTGCACTGGAAGGCTGGAAGTGAGCATGTCAAGAAGGTGGGCATCATCGGCGGTGGCGGCCTGGGACACATGGGCATCAAGCTTGCCAAGGTGAGAGGAACACTCATGGAACATGTTGAAGTTGAGATGAACCACATCGTTCTCGCCTTGTTGACGTTGAGATGCACCATGTTATGTGGTATGAGGTGTTGTATGTTTGAAGTTGACATGGGCATCAAGCTTGTCAAGCCGAGAGGGACTGTCAAGCTGGTGCCCACGCACATACTATCGTGTGTTTGTTGTGTGTGCTGTTGAAGTTGACATGGACCATGTTGAGGTAAGGATCAATCGCTCCCAAGATGGGTTCTTGCCTTTGTGAAGTTGACATCCACCATGTCAACATTGTTTTCACGTCCACCTTGAAGATGGCCCGTGTCCTATGACATGTTGTCGTTGTAACACGTTGCAGACGTGCAACATGCTTCATGTATGCCATGTTACCATGGGGAAATACACACCCACACCCACTCGCTGGTCATATGTGCAGCAGCATGCACACATGACCCATGCCACCCGCGATCACTGCTTGTCTCAGCCCTGCCTCGCACCCGCACTTGCACCATGGCAGGACAGTGCACCACCAGCAGCAGCAGCAGCTCCCCTGCGCATGCAGCATCAGCAGCGACAATTGAAAACTTAGATGTTATTTGCTGGCCACTGGTGCCCACATTCAGCAGGTGGCGGTGCAACTGCTGAGTGATTGCTGTGTTGTCCCCAACACACGCATGTGGCGCTGCTGGTGCTGATGGGCAGGCCCTGGGCTGCGAGGTGACAGCATTCACAACGTCGCCAGGCAAGGCGGAGCACCTCAAGGCGCTTGGCGCGGAGCACGTGGTGGTGTCAACGGATGCGGAGGCCATGAATGCAGCCAGCAGGTCTCTCGACCTGGTACTCAACACCATCCCTTCGAAGGTAACAAACTTGAAGAAGTAAGTGGGCTACATAAGCCCGCGCATGGCGCACAAGAGCGCGGGCACTGCTGTGCCGCTACTAGTGGACACATGTGAGGCGCGCAGTTTTGAGGCGGCGCCTGCCAGTTGGGTGGGTTTATCATTGCCCACACACACGCACCAGTGACAGACGCCACATAATACCCGGTTCATGGGCTGTATACTACGTAGTATACCGGTATGCGGGTCTACTGTTTGTTAAAGGTGTGACAACTTAAAACTTGAAGAACTGGATGCCATGCGGGCTGTTGCGCGCCTCAGTGCACTTGTGGCCACACCATGCCTTCCTGGCAAAATTTCCTTGGGTTACACACTGCTATAATCGCGCCGTCTGGATGCTGTGCCACTTGGACCAAGTTGAAGTTTAACAAGCGAAAGTCAAACAAGTTGAAGCTGGTGTTGCACTCATGTGGCGAGGTGGCAATGAAGCCCTTTATGTTCCTGTGCAGCCTCTCAGTCCATGTCGGCTTTCACCAACAGAAATTGTAGAAGCTGTCGACCATGCGTCAAGCCGTGTCCTACACCATACACAAAGTATGTCTACTGAAGTATTACATGTGGCTTGGGTGTTTGACACTCAGCAGTGGCCTACCGTGTTTGACACACAGCGCGCATGTGGTGGCCAGTGCTATGAGGTGTGAGGTCAGATTGGCAGGACGCAGTGCCTGCTTCTGCTGCCAAAGTCTTGCAGAATCTTTCAACATGTGACACCTATGCAAACAGCAAGTGCGTGGGATGTGACTGGCATGCTGTGGCTTACCACGCTCTTGGCCTTTATGCTGTATGCTGGTGGTGGTGCCTGTGCTGCGCAGCACGAGGTCAGCGTGTACGTGCCAACCTTGCGCCCCAACGGCACAAGTGAGTCACTAGCGCCTGTGTCTGTGACTGCACCATGAGCCAGTAGCCATGCACCACACACGTGCTGGCCCGTGTTGGGAACAACTCATTTCACAGTGCATGGCATGTTGCGTCCTGCCCAATTGTAAACAAACAGCAGCATGACTCTTACGTAATGCACATGCAGACCTGCCTTTGTATGTCATCAAACATCATTGGCTGGTTGTCAGGGGGGTGTTGCCACTTGCTGGGCTAGGGTGCGCCTCAGTGTCTGCGCATGTTTGCCCCAGCCCCTGCTGACACAACACTGCAGTCTGCAGCAGTGTGCCGCACCCGTCTCGCTCCCTAACTCACAACAGGTGCCATGTGCTAACACACGCTGCCAACCACTGTATGCGCTTGTGGTGCTGCTGTCATGATCTTGTGCAGTCGTGCAGCTGGGGCTGGTGCCCGACAAGCACCAAGTGAGCCAGCTGCCGCTGGTGTTCTATCGCCAAGCCATCGCGGGCAGCTGCGTGGGAGGCATCCAGACCACACAGGTGGGGCACAGCGCAGCAGCTCTGCATTTTTCACGTGTGACCACCAATCACCACAGCCTTGTGAACAGTGGCGTGCTATGTATGTGCATATATATCAACTGGTGCTGTGGACTTACAGACTGCAAGGGGAGGGGTCCGTCAGTGCCTTGTTGAAGCAGCAGCTGCTGCTTGTTTTCTTTCCAAGACGGCTGGTTATGCATGGTCACATGACATGTGCACACAGTGCAAGCATATGCCACTGGGTCACAAAGTGTGCCAGGGGTGTGCAGGGCGGCATATGTATGGTGTCTCACCACATACACGGCTCACTGTGCTGTTCACCCAGGTGCTTTACGCCAGTACACGGACTGTACTAATATATACATGTATATATATATATATATATGGTATATACTTATAGTGTACTGTACTCCCAAATGCCAAGGACCATGTGTTTTGTGCACGTGTTTCTTTCGGCCTCGTACACTACCTCACCTATAGATACGCGTGCACTGTTGTGACGCATGACAACATGTGCGTGCTGTTGAATGCACTCAGGACCTGGTGGACCTGTGCGCAAAAGAGAACATTGTGCCAGAGGTGGAGGTGGTCCCCTGCAGCAAGGTCAACGACATCTGGCACGAGCTCAGCACCAAGAACACGCTGCCGCGCCGCTACGTGCTGGACATCGACAGCACCATGGAGGACTATGCCAAGACCAGCGGCCTGTAAGCAAAATGCTACCACGCACATGTGCGCTCAGCAGCACGCGGCTCCTGCTGCGCTGCACAGGAGTGCTCGGCAGCACTGGCACCTGGACAGTGCTGCAGGGGTGAGTGTGCACAGCAGCAAAGGAGCGGCGGCATAGCTGGAGTTGGAGCAGCGGCGCAGCGGCAGCAGCGCACGGGTTGCAAATGCATGGTCGCTGTCGCACTGGCAGCGGTGCCGAAGTTGGAGCGGCTGCTGCAGCAGCAGTAGCAGGCCAGGCAGTGGTTTTTTTTGGAGGGGGGGGGGGGGCGGCGGCGATGTTTCTGCCTTTCATAACAAAGCGTGTGGGGCAGGCTGCAGCAAAGGGTTGTAGGGTGCGTTCACTGCAGTGCGCGCTGCTGTGCATTGTAGCGCAGCTGCGAGCACTGTGGTAGACAAGAGTGCACGGGTTGCAGCGTGCACAGCACGCAAGGAGCTGCGCGCACGTGTCCGTGCGCATGCATGCATGCATCCGGCCTCCACACAGTCACAGCTCAGCAGCGTGGCGGCAGCGGCCGCAATGGCCGCTGGCATATTTTTTGATCTGTTTGTGCAAGCATGTTTTGATGGGTGCGTGTGCCCAGTTGGCATGCCACGGCACTTACAGAGCACGACAGCACCACAGGCATGCGCATGATGGGCCTTTGCCCAGCACTCCCAGTACTTGACAGACCACGAAAATACCGCAGGCATGATGGGCATATGCCACAGTACTTCCGGCTCTGCATTTCCGTGGTGCCCTCCTGGTAGCGACAGCAAGCGCTGCCAATGCAAGCCAATCCCCGCGGTGTGTGCTTGCTTGAAATAAACCTTCAACGTCTGCACAGTGTGGGGGTTTCGTGACTGTCATGTGTGTGGTGCACAGTGCGTGTGTTGTGTGTGTGGCAATGGAGTGTGTCTGTGCGTGTGTGGCTATCACCTGTTGCCTGCACAAGGAACAAATATATTTTGCACCTGCAAATGTGGTTTGCCGCCACAGCAATTCGACAAAGTGATGAGTGCACCGACATGTCATCCTCACAATGGGCAAGCCGCACTGGAGAGTGCAGCCACTGCCATGCCTTCTCGCACCAGCAAAGACGGCGCAGGTGCATGTGCGCCTACACATGCCAACAGCCCAAGCACAGCACATCAGAGTCCCGACACTGCCACAATGTACGCTAGCGCAATCATGACATGGCCATCATGCCCCTAACGTGCCACACTGGAGTCGCAAGTGCGGTTGCCCATGCAGCAGTAGCAGTGGCACTTGCCACCAGTAGGTCAGGCAGCCAGCTGCCCGCTTGCGGTATGGCATGCCATGGCATGCTGTGGGCGCACCAAAGGATGATGTTGCCATCGCTGCTGCATGAATGGCCACATGTGCGGGTTGACAGCGAAACTGCCGCGTTGATTTTTGTGGTGGCTGCCTAGCACGCCTTGGCGTGCCGTGCTGTTGCGCCGCACACGCGCATGCAATAGACTCATCTCCGTTGCAGTGGGAAGCTATGACTGTGCAGTCCGCAACTGATTGTGTGAGGCCAGCACACAGTGTGTGAGTGTGCCTGATCGGATAGGTGTAAGCAATGCGGAGCTGCTGCCATGCGACAAAGCATTCCCTGCTCTCTGGAGCAAATGGTAGCAATCACAAGACATGAGGGGCACAGGATGCCCAATGGTGCAATTTTGCAGGCAGCACACCAGCACCACCGTAACTCGCCACCGCAATAACACCCGTCGGGTCTACATTGAAGTCTCATTCACGCACTGCGCACCGCGGTCTACCACACCTCAGAACATGTCATAATGCTGGATCAGTAAAGCGTAAAGCATGTGTGACGTGTGAAGGTGCGCCATCACTGTTTTGTAGGGCTTGTAAGAGGCGCTTTCGACAGTCAGCGCCACGTGCTGTGGCTCTAAGCAAGCCACAACAAGTGGGTGCTTTGCTGCATGTGCGAAGAAGCGTGTGTATGCCTGCGGGCACCTGTGCGCATGACTGTAATGCAACACAACGATGGCAGCCAGCAGCCAGCAGCACCAGTGCTGCATGTGCTGCTTGGCCGCAATCGGTGCAAATCGCTGCTACCGATGCCGCCCACAAACCTGCCGCTGATACCACATGATACCCAAACCGCAATCCGTTTTTGTGCTGTAAAAATGTGTACACTCAACGGCCTGTAGCTGCTTGTACCTGCAACAGCTGGCCCACCCCCCCGCCCCGGCCACCCTTGGACTCCCCAGCTACCGACTGCATATTGCTGCACTGATGGGGCCAATTGCTCCCCCATCCCCCACACTGCACCTGTAGCCTGTAGCGGCAAATGCTCACAAGGCTGCGCCCATAAGCGTCTGCAGCCAGTCAGACAGCTTCTGCCTGCCGGCGCCCGCCAGCTCCTGAATCCCGTCGTGGGCCGGAAAATTCCTCATGGCCAACGCCAGCGCGTCGCCCGCGCCCGCCTTTGCCAGCCTTGCCCTGTTGGCGGGGCTGCTCGCTAGGTGCACGACCGCATAGCACCCCTCCCGCTGCACGCACCGGCTGCCAGAGTGGCGCCGCATGGCCCCCACCACCAGCGCGCACGCCCCCGCCTCCCCCAGCCGAGTGCACAGCTCCGCGTCGTGCAGGGACAGGCGGCCCACCGCCCAGCAGCCGCTCTTCTGCAGCCAGCCGTGGGTGGGATGGGCGGCCAGGGTCGCGGCGACCAGCTCGCACACGTCCGCACTGTTGAAGTTGGTGTTGAAGTTGGTGCTGCGCGCGCTGGCGAGCGCGGCCACGGCGCTCATGGCGGGGGCGCGCACCGCGGGGTCCGCGTACTGCTGCAGAGCGCCCAGCACCGCCGCCTCCGCTCCCGCTGCGTGCAGCAGAGCCGCATTGCCGGGGTCTGCCGCCAGCGCGCTGACCGCCGCGCAGCAGAAGGCCTGCACGCCAGGGTGCGTGGGCCACCGCTGCAGGGCCGCCACCACCTCCACGCAGGTTGCTGGGCCGCCTAGAGCAGCCGCCGCGCTGCTGCTGAGCCCTGCAAGCACGGAGACGGCGTACCAGCCGTTTGCCGCCGCGGCTGGGACGGCGCCCCACATGCTGATGGCGCGCAGCACCAGGTGGTAGGCGTCTGCGCTGTGCGCCACGCGCTGGTGGCAGGCGTCGCTGGCCTGCGCCAGCTCAGCAAGGGCCCTGCAGGCGCCCACCTGCACGCCGATGTTCAGGTGCCCCCGCATGGCGCCCAGCACAGCCTCCACCGCGCCGACGCCGCACATGTCCGCACACTGCTGGTGGACACGGGCCAGGGCAGCCGCAGCTGTGCAGCCGCCCCCCTGCACCGCTGGCTCCTGCGGGTGCAGGATCATTGCAAACACTGCCAGCTCGCAGGCGCCCCGCTCGGTGAGCAGGCCCGCGTTGCCGGCCCGGTCTGCCAGTCCTGCCACATCACACAGCCGCTGCTTGATGGACTTGGCATCTCCGGCATCGAATGCATCCCGCAGGGCCGCAACCGCGTTGTCGCACTCCGGCACGTCTCCATCCGCGGTGAGGCTGTCCTGGTCAGCGTCGAAGGCTTCCGCGGCACAGCTGAAGCCACGCCCCTGGTTCTGGTGCTGATGCTGGTGCTGGTGCTGCCACGCACGCAGTTGAAGATGATGCTGAGTCGCAGCAGAACCGAAATATGCAAGCTGACAGCGACTGCTTGCAGAGCCGGCCGCACCGTTTGCGCGTCTGCCGACGACGACCCTGCCTGGCTTCTGCATCCACGCGGCGTCGCCAACGCTGACGTTGCTGGCACGCCGTGTGGTGCTGCCTGATGATGCCTGATGCACCAAAGGTCGGGGGGAAAATAAGAAGTGCGTGTTCGTGAGAGTCCTGCCGGCGATGCTCAGGTGTCGGGAAGCCGCCAGGCGGCTGGCAGAACTTGCACCAGCCATCTCCTAGGCAGCACCACCACCCCCTGAGTGCAGCTGTGTGTGTGGTGCTCAAGTGCACCGCCACGCACCGCTATACAGTAGGGCACCCGCAATATGTCCGCAGCGAGTAAGTCCGCCCCCGCAATAAGTCCGGTCGAAACGTTCTGCAC
>JAULBY010020187.1:0-18994 GCA_032358315.1 Ophiocytium majus | reverse complement strand
CGGGCGGCGTCGCGCGGCAGCAGCAGTGCGCCGCAGCCGGCCGCGCACGGCCGCAGGCGGCAGCTGGAGCGCACGTGCGCGCGCATGTGGGGGGGGGGCACGCGCGTGCCGCATCTGTCGCACACGCTTGGCTCCTGGGAGGTGGGCGCGGTCGCCTCTGGTTCTGCTGCGGACGCCGCTGCTGCTGCGGGTGCTGGTGGCGGTGGTACGGGTGCAGCCGCTGCTTCTGATGCTGCAGGATGCGCAGTCGCCTCTGCTGGTACCTCGGCTGGTACTGCGGCCGTGTCATCGGCGGCAGTGGGGGATGCCAGCGCCGCCGCAGCAGCCGCGGCGGCGGCAGCAGCAGCAGCTGTGGCTCGCTTTTTGGTGGACACGCGGGCCAGCGGCAGCGGCGGCACGTGCGCGGGCACGCTCTTGGTTCCTGAGGGATATGCCAGGCTGCAGATAGCGGACGCCTCTCTGGTGGGAGCGTCGTGTGTGACGGCCGAGACCTTGGGCAGAGGTGTGCACAGCTGCCCTATGTCTCTGTCCGCGGGGGGGAAGCGCTTGAGGTAGGTGGACACGGTGCCGGTGCTGCCAGCAGCGGTGGTGCTGTCATCTGCACTGGGTGCCAGAGCAGGTGCTGTTCACAACACGGGAGGGATGCACGGCAGGGGCAGTGGGAAGGTCAGGCACTGACTCTTTCCAGCATTCTTGCCTCCCTCCATAGCCACTTGCGGCCGATGGCACGGCGGCTGCTGCACGCACCAGCTCACAAACCGCCCCTCCTAATAGCTGTTCACAACATGCGCGTGCATGCGGCAACGCAACACATCCACTGTAGTACCCATACCCACCCACACCCCCAGACAGGCTCACACTCTGTGACACACCGCACACTGGGCACACTCACTCGCAAGCGCGATGGCCTTGCTGTTGTGGCTCGCCGCTCCTGTCGGCGGCGCGGCGGCGGCGGCAGAGCGGCTGGTGCGCGGCGAAAAGCCAGCGCGCGGGTAGCGGGCGCTGCGCGGCGTCCACAGTGTGCGCGGCCCGTGTGGGTGCTTTGTCTTTGCCAGGGCCCTTGTGCCCTCGGTGTAGGAGGATCGCCGGTTGGGCCCCCACTTGTGGATGCTCACCACGTTCAGGGACAGCTGCGCGTAGGTAACTCCCAGGGAAGGGGCGGGGGGGTCTTGGCCGGTGCGTGCTGACAGCACCAGCGGTGGCACTGCAGACGTGGCTGGGGCCGTTGCGGAGTGGGGTGGAAGCACTGGCTGGTAGTGGGGGGAGAAGGGGTGTTAGCAAGTGCATGGCATGGGGTCAGGTGGGTGCTATGAATGGTCAGCTAGCGCTGAGCATGCTGCTGTGGCCGGTCTATGGCGCGGAGAGTGTGTGGCATGCACCGCTGGTGAGGAGAACCACACTCGCCTGAGGACCAGTCACCCGTGAAAGCCCAGTACAACCACCTGGTGCGCCAAACATGGGTGAGATAATTAGCGTGTAATGATGGCCAGACAAGGCTGTGGTATCTACCTTGTGATGATGACCAATCATTTGTGATAGTGACCAAGTGTTGCCGCCCGTTGCTGGCGAGTGCGCGGGCAGCGACTGTGCCCTGGGTTGGTGCTCCTATGTCGCAGCGCCGGTGCTTGCGGCGCGCCACATTGCGATGTGCAGCCACGTCTACCAATTATTTGCAGCACCAAAGTGTATTGCACCCACCTTCTGGATCTGTGATGTCTTGCTCCAGGTGAAGGCCACCAGAGGCACCTTTGCGGTGGCCCATAGCTGGTGCAGGTGGCGCGGCGACAGCAGCCCACGAGCCCCTCCATCCGCCCGCAGCAACTCGGAGCCTGGGGCAGCAGCGTCACCCCCGCCGTCACCATGGCCACCTGAAGAATCTGGCACCTGTGGCACCGTCGGGGGCGCAGCGGCAAGGGGGATTGAGAGCAAAGATTAAAGAAACCGGAAGATTGAAGAAGCCGCGAGCTACCCACTCGGTGGGTTTGGCTGGAATGGTGGAAGTCGGCGACTGCGAGAGAGCGGCGTGTGCCAAACTTCGCCGCTGCTGCGCTGGTGCCCTTTGCATGGTCCGCTCACCTTGCCAGCTCGCAGCTTCCTCCAGCTGACTGCCATCAGGGGCACTCGAGCTGTGGACCGCAGCTGCTGCATGTGGCGAGGCGACAGCAGAGGATGTTGTCGCCCACGCTGCTGGTCAGGCTGTGGCCGCCCCTGGCGCGAAGGCGCCAGCAGCAGCGGGTGTGGGCCTTCGTCATCTGCGTCAGCCACTGGCAAGACAGCAGCAACTGTCACCATTGGGCTAGCCTAAGGGCTCGGTGGGTGGTGTTGTGTGTGTTGTCTTGGCAAGCTTGTCTCGCCAAGTTGAAGTTTTGTCCGTTACGTCTGGAACGTTCGAACCGAAGCGTGACTGCTAAACACAACACGGCGCTCGTGGTGCGCCGCACCGACAGGAGGCACGCTGCTGGATAGCAATGTTTCGGCCGCGGCAGCAACGTTTTCATACCACCTTGACCCTGGACAATGCCACGGTGAGCATACACAGCCGTTGCCGATGCTGCTAGCATGCTGGCACTGCCACGCTTCTGACTGCTGCGACTGCTGCACTTTATGCAGCAGCGTCTCCTGCAGCGACACCACCGCCCGCAAACCATACCACTGCAATCCTAGGCCAGTACTCCCGACAGCCCATCCCGCATACTCTACTAACGTGTTGCCACCACCCCAAAACGCGCCCTCTTCCTCACCTGCCGCTGCCGCCGCCGCTCCGCCACTCCAGGCCGCAGACAAATCAGGTCCCCATGGCCACAGGGTCCTCGACACGGGGGTGTGCGGCCCCCGACAACACAACCCCGTGGTCTTCCTGGACATTGCCATCGGCGGCCGCGCGACGGGGCGCCTCACCATCGAGCTGCGCGCCGACATCGCGCCCCGCGCCGCGGAGAACTTCCGGGTGCTAGCCACGGGCGAGCGCGGCTCCACCCCCGACCACGTGCGCCTGTGGTACCGCGGCACCGCCTTCCACCGCATCGAGCCCGATGGCGCGGCGTATGGCGGCGACGTTGCCTGCGGGGACGGCACGGGTCGCGTCAGCGGCCTCGGCTCTCACTGCACGCCTTTCCCCGACGAGAACTTCACCCTGCGGCACGCAGGGCCGGGCGTGCTGAGCTGTGTGAACGCCGGTCCGGACAGCAACGCGGCGGGCTTTCTGATAACGCTGGTGGACATGCCGTGGCTGGACGGGAAGCAAGTGGCCTTTGGAGCGCTTGTGGGGGAGGCGAGCTACCGGGTGCTGGACGCGGTTCGAGGGAGCGGTGCGGACGAGGGCGGGCGCCCCCACCAGCAGGTGCTGGTGTACGACAGCGGCCAGCTGTACCCGTCGCTCAAGGGAGTGGAGAAGCGGCCCGGGACCGCGGACGATGCCTTTGGGTCCTGAGCTGTTGCCAGCAGGGATGGGTTGTGGGTGGTTTGTGGTGCTCAGCAGGTGTGCAGGAGGGCCGGCAGTGGGCACAGTGGGCAGAGCCTGTGGTGCACGTGGTGCGGCGTTGCACGCGCATGGCACGAGCAGGTAGCCGCCCAGCAACAAAGTAGTGCCAGTGTGTGCGCCTGGTGCTGAGGTACAGCCATGTTGTGGCATGTGTGGGCAAGTGCGCACGCCTGCGGCGACACGGACATTACAAGCTCCTGCAGTGGCCACGGCAACAGCAGCAGGGACAAACGCCACAGTGGCAGGAGCGGCCGCAGCAGCAATGTCGAAAGGTGCCTGCGCAAGGGGGGGCGGGTCCCGCTCACCTCCAAGCGGGCAAAGCGGCTGCCGGCATTGCTGCGCACACTTTGTGCCGTGCCTTACTCACATTTGCTGGCACTACAAGGCTATGCCACACCACTGTGCTGTTCGTGAGCATACCAGGCTCACCCCTGGCTGCTGGGGTAGCACATGGTGCCTGGCGTGTCAGCAGTAGAGCAGCAGCACAGCTGGTGTAGCTCGTCTATCAATAGCTAGGTAGACAGACTGACAACCACCGCGCACCCACTGACATAGTGCGTTATGACACCCTGCCATGCCACCGCCATTGCGGGGAATTGGTGAAGCGCTGGTGCTGGGGTTCACCTGCACTCACACCCCTTACCGCTGTGGCTTAGCGGCTCACACCCAGCAGGCTTTGGACACGAAACCACCACAACACAACATAGCCATGGCACAAATGGCAGCGGCATGCCATTAGACATGCGCTGCACCTGGCGTTAATGGAGATGTAATACCGATGTGCACTTGACCCGCTCAATGTACAAGTGCCTGCTTGCTTTGCAATGAGAGCGCGCCACACCATGTACACATGTAAATCATGATGTGGTAGAAAGGATAGGCACAGGCGCACGTGACACCAGTGCCCAAATGTGAGGCGTGTGACGTTTTGTACATTTGTGCTCTCACTGCCGGCAGGCCGGATGCTGGGCCCTCATTACAAACATGAAACACCCGCGCAGGGATTTCTGATGCGCTCTCGACGCAGCAAATGCAGCTACGCTTTGGTGCAGCTGCTTGCCAATGTGCACATGCCCCAGCCACCACCATTTGCTGCGCAAACCAGGCCCTCCGCTGAGCAGCCGCCTGGCTTCCCACGTGGCCCTTCCAGCGCTGAGCAAGCACATGCGCACACCTAGCTGCTGCTGAGCACGACAGGCCCCGCGCACACCAAGCGACACACCACGGTTTGCGTGTTGTGTGTTGTTTTCACTTCTTGACGAGGATGGGCCCCTTGCCGATGCGCTCGATGTCCGCCTCTATGAGGTCCAGCGTGCGCTCCAGCGACTTCTTCTGCTCCAGGCGGCCGCGCTCGAAGAAGGTCTGGTGGCACAGCTTCTGGTAGCGCGCGTTGACGGCGTCCCACTTGGACTTGAGTGCGTCCAGCAGCTCCACGCGCTCGTCCTCCGCCATGGGCTCGACCTCCTCCTGCGAAAAAAACAGTAGCGTTTGCGTACATGAAGTGGTTCAATGAGCACTAGCATGTGTCCTCCTGCGAAAAAGCAGGTTTTCGCATGTGAAATGATTCAATGACAACTGGCGTGCATATATGTCCTCCGGCACGGGATCCATCTCCTCCTGCGAATAAGCAGTAGCGTTTGCGCACATGAAGCGGTTCAATGAGCGCTTGGCCTGCCCACACAGCTTGCACAGGGCCTGGAGGCTGCACCGCAGATGGTTTGCGGGAATCCCATTCTATATCAAGCTCAAGCGGGCCTGCCAGGCCCCATGGGCTGCATCCAGCTGCACCGCCTCCACCGTGCTGCTGTCAAGTATGTCGCGTGTGCAGCAGCACTTGCTCCGTTGCTTGCTGCACGCTCGCCCCTACCGGGCTCGCAAGAACTGCTCAGCCTTTTGAGGCTCGTCTCCCCTTACACACGTGCAGTGTTCCAATGAGCACTGGGCATTGGCCTGTACGCCATTATCCCGTGTGTGTACCTTGTGGGCCCCCCCCTTGTACATAGCACCCCCAAATTGACATTGCATACTGAGAAACATGTGCAAGTGCGCTTATGTTGTTGAAGGGCTGAGGTGTGTTGCAGGGCACGTACGGGCTGGGCTTGGTTGTGTTACAGCGTGCATCCATGTGTGTGGCGTGCAAGCAGTAGCTGGACACCACCATGGGAAGCGTGCAATTGGCAGCGCTGCTCCCTTGCAGGCGCCGTGCATGGCTGACTCATCCTTGGCATCCTACAGAGGCATAGCTCACACCACCACTGCTAGTGAACAGAGCAAAGTGTGGTACCGGCGGTGGCGTGACAAAATACACAGGCGTGCAATGTTAAAAATACTTTCGAAAGCAGCATACATGCATAAACCGGTGTGTGTTTCATGTAATTCGAAAGCCTTCCTGTGGCACAGTATGAGCATACTTCAAGTACGAAGTACATAGGCCCCAGGTACTGAAGTATACATAAGGTGAGCTCACCTGCACAATGTTGTTGAGGCCCATCTGCTCCCTCACAAATTCGTCGATCATGGCGCTCTCCGCTTGGATCTCGTCCTGTGCAACACACGGCATAGGCACATGAGTGTTGAGCACACCGACGGCAAGAAGGGCTTGCAGGCAATGCGAGTCGCCCGGGCAGTGCCGGGCATGAGCTGCCAGCACATGCCAGCACATGCCACCATTGCAGCGTACCAGCAGGATGACACAATAGCGTACCAGCAGGATGACACAATAGCAGCACCCTGCCTGCATGTACCAGCACCCCGACACACCTTGGTACTACAACAAGCTCGCTTGCTTGTATGTTTTACCATGAGCACTGTGGCAGCAGCTGTGCACCAATGCACCGAAGCCTGCCCAACATCACAGGCCTCAGCCTGTCGGCACCTTCACTCTGAGCTCCCGTCACCGCACACAGCTCTTGCTCTCTCTGTTTCCACCACCTCTGCCCAACACCGTCACTCCACACATGCAGCAGACGAGGCTTCCCTCTTGCCCGTCACAGCACCAGTGCCTACCAGTCTGCCTTTTTTTTTTCCCTACGTGGCCTCATCCACGCGCCAGCAGCGGTCGCCGCAGACTGCCCCAGGCGGGCTGTGGGACGGGGCAACTTGCGCCAGGCCACCGGTGAGATTCTCTACACTGAGCCGAGCCACCCAGTTTCATCGTCTTCATGTGCACGCACTTCTACTGAAAGTTTTTCTACAACCAGCAGCTGTGTCTGAGCTGTTGGGCTTGGCAGCAGGCTGTCACCGGGCCGCCTTCTGCCCGGCAACGGGCTGCTCGGCCGGTCGGCAGGCTACACTCTGCTGCTGTAGCACTGTTGTGCTCTGCTCTGCTGAGCATTGGGCTCTCACCTTGATCTGTCCCAGGTATGCGGGCACCTTGCCATAGTCCTCCTTAGCCAGGTAGTCCACTTCTGGCGGCGTGCGCGTCTTGGGCGCAGCCAGTATTGCATTCACCGCGTTGGCTGAAAAGCACCGGCAGCAGTGGGGTTCTCAGGGGGGTGAGACAGTGGTTCAGACACATTCGGTGCCCGGGCTGGCGGCCGTGCAAGCATGTGGGGTCAGGCTTTTTATTATTCGAAGAATGTTGGTGTGCCAGTGGTAGGGCTAGTGGGTAGAGGTGTGCCCTACCTGGTAAGCAGCAGCGCTAGGGACTCCGTGCACTCCCGTCTGCAACACACGCATCGCACACACAATACATTGGTGCTGCATCGCACCTGCGTCTTTCGTGGCTTGAAACCCACAGCTGCTGCTGCTGCTGCTGCCGCTGCCGCCGCCGCCGCCGCTGCTGCTGCTGCTGCTGCTGCTGCTGCTAACCATCCATACTCCCTGCCATAAGTATTATATATCTCCTCACCTGTGATAAAGTTCTTGTCCGCCTTGACGCCCATGACAGGCCTCTCCTTCGCCAGCGGCACCGCCGCCTTGCGCACGTCAGACCTGCGCGGTCCCGCTGCAGCTGCGGCCGCTGCTGCCGCCGCCTCCGTTTTCCGCTCCCGCGGGTGCATGACGGTGTGAGAGGGCCCCCCCGCAGTGCCCGTGCCCCTTTTCAGGAACGCATCCGGCTTATGCGAGCTCCCGTCCCTCTTGCCGTCTGCAGGAAGGCGGGAAACAATTGGCGGTGGCGGCCGCAGCACCACCAGAACAGGCGGGCATCAGCAGGGGGCAGCCGAGTGCCGCGTCAGACAGTGGGGTACATGAAGCGTCTGCTAGTGTGTGGTCACCAACCGATGGCGGGCGGCAGCAGCGGAGGTGCAGCAGGGCGGCAGGCGGCACAGGTGGCAGGTGTCTCTGGAGTGAACTTACAGACGCCGCCGCCAACGTCTTTGAAGGTGGAGAAAGGGACGGGTAGTGTAGGGTCGAACTGGCTGCGGTAGCGGGCGGGCTTCTGCGCCTTGACCTCCTCCTTAGGCAGCAGGTTGAAGATGGTCTCCTCCACCAAACTCATATTTCACGCCGCGGTGCTGGCAGGGGCTACTGCTGCTGCTACTGCTGTGCTGGCAGAGTGTGCACTCTCGCGCCCCTTCTTCCCTCCTGGCCTACTGCCTGCCTCCGGACTGACCGAGCGGGTGCACTTAGCCTGGTTGCAGGTGTGCGTGCCTGGCGCTCTCGGCAATGCCACCCCCTTCAAGCTGCTGCTGTGGTGGTGGTGGGGTAAAGCCCTGCAACGTGTGCTGCGGCTGCTAGAGCTGCTGCTGCTGCGCTGCTGGTCTGGTCCTGTGCCACAGGTCTTGTGGAGGGGGTTCTCCTGAAACGGTTGTAACTGTCGGCCTGTTTGTTACTGCTTGAGTGCTGAGTGCCTCATGAGCCGCCCCCTCGCTTGCTGGTGCTGGCAAATGCAGGGCCATCAGCAACCAGCGGGCTCGGTGGGAAGGCTGGACTGCATAGCGAACAGGAGCAGCAGTAGGCTATCGTCAGGTTGCCCCAACAACGTGGCCAAGCGGCCGCGGTTGCACAGGGGCAGGCCCCTTCCCCTAGGCTTGCTGGACACGCGCTTGGCGGCGCGACGACGGTCGTGCTTAGCAGCAGCCGGCTGCAGCAGCAACAGCAGCAGCAGGCGCTGGCTAAGCAGGGAGAACAGCAGTGGCAGTCGACTTGTTAAAAAAAGTAGGAAGACGCGACAGAGGGGGCGACACAGGGGTGCGGCCGGAGCCGGGCGGCGAGGCGGCGGCCATGATACCTCCCACCCCAGTAAAGGTCAACATGCGGGAACAAGAATTGAGGCGCATGGCTTCAGGGGGAGAGGGTAGGGGCTTCGCAGGCAGTAGCCTCGAGTTTAAAGTCCTGACCCCTGTAGGAGCCACTGCTGCCAGCACACCAGGCTCCGCGCAGGCCAGCCCCCGTGGCTACGCCAGGCAGACGTCTGCCCCGACGCCGGGGTTCGCAGACAGCGAGCTTCGCTTCAAACCCTCGACTCCAGGCGGAAGCAGCAACCAGAAGGAGCTGCGAAGTCAGGTCTCACATGCCGGGGACACCAGACTGCGGGCGGAGGCCCGGGTGGCACCCTTGACTGGGGCGGCGGCAGCCACCCCCGCCGCCACATCCCCCGGCCTCAACAAGCAGGAGAGGGCGCTGCTCAGGATGCAGTCGCTAGAGCGGATACAGGCTGGCGATGGCAACGCGGCGCTCAGCGGAACCATGAAAGGAGCCCCCAGCAAGGTGGTCACCAAAACCACCAGCACGGTAGGCGGGCAGGCGCGGGCACCGGGGAGCCCTCTTGGGAGCACGCAGCGGACCGGGGGCGGCGTGGCGTCGCCAAGGGTTGGTGATGGGCCCGGGAGCCCCCGGGGGCTGTCACGGCAGGCGTCGGCGCGCAGCCAGGCCAGCGGCGACTCGCGGTTGAGCATGAGTCGGGGGTCGTCACGGTGAGAGCGTGTGAGCGGTGCCGGTGCGCGGCGGCAGCAGCCGCAATTCCGTGCACTGTAGCATTGGCGGTGTATGTGTAGACATGACGCTTGAGTTTGGATGGCGCGCGTGTGTGTTGCACGACTCCGGGAGCTGTGGTGTAGTGTGCGCCGCAGCCGGCGAGTGTTTTGGGACGCGGCATGCACCAGGGCGGCTGATGTGTGTCGCACCGTGCACTTGGTAAAACTTCTGCCGCCAGCCATGTACAGTGACACCACCGAGCTTGTAGGGTGAGAGGTGGGCGATGGCATTGTGCTGGCTGTTGCGACTGCCCCCTAGCCAGCTGTCACATCACGAAATGAGCGTACCAGTCCTGGCATAATTTGGACTAAGCTCCGTACAGTCCTTGTTAGGCGAGAATGTTGCGCTCTGGCTGTGTCCACAGCCGCCGCTGCACGCACAGCGGCGGCCTACACTTTTTCCAAAGCCTGTTCCGCAGTAGCCTCCAACAGCGACAGCTGACTCAGCGGAAGACAGGGCGTATGTTGTTACCCTTCCACTTCCAATTGTAAGTGAAATTGTTGCGTTTACCAGCAGCCTCCGAAGGCAACACCTGCGTTGGCGCTGCTGACAACTCCTACACCTGTCATGTGCTGTGTGCCTTGTGGCGAATACAAAAAAAAGGAGCGGGCGGCGGCGAGGGCGGCCGGGCTTGTTAGTGCGGTGGTGGCGCAAGCTGTTTGGACGCGGCGTGCCCGTGGAGGAGGTCAAGCTGGACGATGCGGCCAAGAAAATGGTGGAGGAAATGAGATGTGAGTTCACCACAATTTGCATGTCAGTCACAGGCACATGAGGGCATGTGTGTACCGGCTTCTGAAGTACTTGTGCTTCAGTTTTTGAAGTACTACTAGTATTTTCGATGAGACGTTGGCTCTGCAGCCTGCCCGGCGGTGCTGGCCGGCGGGCTGGCATCTGCAGGGCCGAGCAGTGGCATGTGCCCATAGGTGTCCAGGTCCCCTTGGTTGGTACTTCAAGTCAAGAATCTGTCTCGCCGCATCTGCGTGTGGGTGGCTGCATGGTCATTGGGCCTCTTGGCTCACTGCCGCAGCTGTGCCCTCGCTTATAAGATTATACTACAGTAGTACTACTAGTAGTATTACTTATTTCAAATACATCACTTTTATATTATTATTGTTGGTGGGTGCATGGCGCGCCTGTAGGGCAAGCAGCTGTTAGTGTAAGCACATCGCGTGTGGGGTCAGGGTGCGGGCTTTGTTGCTGCGCGCGCACACCCTGCAGCGCTGCGGCTTAGGCTGTCACTGACACATGGCAGCAGTACACCACTTTGAGGTGTGCAGCACTGAGTGGCTACGCACGCCGGCAATGTTCCGTGTTTTCGGTTCACACGCAGGGGCAACCATGCCATGTCGTTTCCTTTGGAAGTTGACACCCATCAAGTTGCATTCCTCTCAAGTTTTTCCAGTTCCAACTGGAATAGTGACCATAGCAGTGCGCACCCTGTAAGAATTGCCAGCCCAGCACAATCTAGCCAATTTCAGACGCAGCTGCACATACTTCAACTACTACTACAAGAAGTAGTAATTTCAATGAGCATATCAGCCATAGCACAACGTCTTCCAGGCTTTTTCATAACTGCCCACCCTCTTGACTGGGCAGGGCAAGTGACCGACACCCTGCTTATTTCATCGGCGTACCCCAAAAAGTCGGCCCCTTGCGTTGTGTAGCTGAGGACGCTGCGCGCTGCACACATGTTGCACCCACCGCCGTATCAGTATCATTATATATAGCGCTGGCAGTGGAAGTATGTTCTCTGGCAGGAAGCCGTAGTTTGGTGCCTGCACCCCCCATGTGGTAGGCAGTTGCAATGCTCGCACCATGCACGAAGCCACTGGTGCGAGGTCCAGGGTGACAACAGCCAGTGACGTAACAGGTAAAGGGTGTATTGCATTGCACCTATCCAAGATGCGCCTGAAGCGCCCAAGTATGAGCATACCTGTGTTACATTCCCCATTTCGGTGGCGTTTGACACTACCAGTTGGTGAAGGCAGTGGCATCATGGGCAGCCCCACGCAGGTCAGCCAGACCACGGGCACGCGCGGTGCCCAAGTGCCGTCTTGCAGCAGTGTGTAACTTGTGACACCACGTGGCGGGGGAAGCACCCTCACTGCTGCTGCTGCTGCTGCTGCTGCCGTTGCTGCTGCTGCTGCTGCTGCTGCTGCTGCTGCTGAGCGCCGCTGCCGCCCCTTCTGCTGAGCAGTTCCCGCAAAGTACCTGCAGAACCTCAAGGGCATGTTCCAGAACATTGACCTGGACGGCTCTGGGAGCGTGGACTGTGACGAGTTCCTGTCCTTCATCGACATTGAGCGCAGCCCCTTCACAGACAAGGTGCAGTCTAGTGCCGAAAGCAGTTTACCGCCGCAGTGGCCAAGGCATTTTGTGAGCCTGGAAAGTGCAGGTGACCAGGGTGTGGCACTGATTACCTACTCACTGACACTGAGTGCAGCGTGTTCACTGACAAGGCACCTGTCTAGTGCCGAAGCAATGTTACCTGGTCAACTACTTTTGCAGAACCGTTTTGGTGGCTCCAAAAGTACCTTCCCACTCCCTTTTTTTCATTTGGATTTTGTTGTGTCAACTGGTTCAGGAGTGTGTGAAATGCTAGGGTAACAGTGCTTTGGAGGTGTCACACTGATCACCTACTCACTGACATTGAGCGTAGCCCCTTCACTGACAAGGTAGGCACTAGGCAGCACACCCCTCCCTGCATGGCTCATGGTGCAAGAAGAAGAACGGTGGCTCACCCGGCGTGCTCTCTGGGCCGGAGCAAGACACCAGGCCACGTGCCATCTGCTACCACACACCATCGTGCATGGCACACCCCTTCTTGTCTGCCTCCATGCACCATCTCACTGATTTTGCGCGCATGGCAGTAGTGCTGCACACGCTGGAGTGGCAGGCTCGGCACATATGCGGCAAGACGTGCGTGTCAATGCCCATGCCCATGGTTTCATGTGGCATGGGTTATGCACGCGCCATGGTGTATGGCACAAGTCTTGCCAGTGGAGAGGGGCCTAGGTGTCACACTGATGAATAGTACCTCCAATGCGTGTGTTTGTGTGCTGCCACCTTCAAAAACACAGGTGTTCCTCATTGTTGGGCAGGATGCCGATGGCCCCATAACCTTCAGCCCCCTCGTCATGCTGATCCTGACATACTGCCTCTTCAACAAGGAGCAGATTCTACAATGTGAGTACAACGCTCATTCCAGTACTATGTATGGTATACTTCGAAGTGTATATTAGTACTACCATTCTACTACTACTCATTCAATATAGTATTGCCTCTTCAACAAAGAGCAGATGCCACAATGTGAGTACAGCGCTGCAAATTCTACAATGTGGGTGCTCCAGTGACATTCCCACACGCCTCACCTACGCACCCCTACACTTGCACACAAAGTGACTCTCGTCATGGTCATGATGACGTGCTGCCTGTTCAACAAGGAGTAGATTCTACAATGTGGGTGCTCCAGTGACACGCCCACACACTCTACTGGGCTCCCTTGCGCTTGCGCACACAGTGACTCTGTACATACACAAATTTCCGCAGGTACCATGTTTGTGGATTGGTTTCTTACTTTTGGAAGGGCAGTTGGTGTGTGCTGCTGCGCAGCCTTAAAATTGGGTCCGGTGTTGGCGGGGGGGCTGGGCGCTTTGGTGCCATGCGGCACTGGTAGTACTTTGTAGACCGCTACGGTATGAGTACTATTCCACTTCATAAACCGCACCCCATGTGCACAGGGCTTTCCGCGCCCCAAGCGGAGTTTAGTAAGAGTTCCATGTTGTAGTTGTGTCCACTTGCACAGGCCTTTGCTGGGCTCCCTTACGATTGCGCACACAGTCACTCTGTACATACACATATTTCTACAGGTACAATGTTGTGGATATGTATGTATTCATTGCACTTGTGCGCGCAAGAGCACAGGTCATGCAAGCCAGCATGAGACAATGGCCATGCGTGGCCCCGTGCACACATACTCACAGCTTGCTACGCATACCACGTACCGGTACTTCGAAGTACATGCAGCGCACTCGCGCTTACTGTGCTTGGACTTAGTGTGAAATGCGGTTTATTGCGGGTGTGGAGGTGTGTTACCGACCACATGATTGCTGTACTGCTGATAAACACACCATTATTTCATTTAATGCGTGTCTTGCTTTTTTTCTTTTTTTTTAGTGCGGGGTGCGGCGCGGTTGACATTACCCCATACTAAATCGCGACTGCGCTGCACCACAAACAGGCATGGTATTGTTTCCGTGCTTCTGCCGCGCGTGTGGGCAGAACCGCGCCTGCCGCAGCCTGCACAGTGTGCTTCCCAGCACCAAAGCCGCAGAGCACCTGTGACCCATTGCCACCCCTGTCACCCCCCCCCGCCCCCCCCCCTGTGGCGCCACCGCCACCGCCGCTGCGCAGTCTGCTTTAAAATGTATGACACGGACGGCAGTGGGAGCATTGACGAGGGGGAGTTTTTGGACCTGCTGCACACGGTCAACAACGCCGCGCCCATGTTCCCGGGAAACTTCCAGCGCGCCCTCGACGAGTTTGATATCAACAAGGACGGCCTCATCGACTTTGACGAGTTCAAAGAGCTGGACAAACGGTGAGGGGCGGCAACAGAACGTTATCTCTTGTTGAAGTTTGTATGCTAGTCCAGAGTTGAGACATGGGGATATGTGCGGCATGCTGGACAAACGGTGAGGGCCGGAATAGAACGTTCTCTCCTATTGAAGTTTGTACATGAGTCCAAAGTTGAGGTTTGTGAATCGGTTTAGAGACATGGGGTCAAGTGTGGCACAGTCCGCCGCGACCAGGATGTGGGGTTGCGCACGGGGAATGGCGCTACCCTCCCGCCACCATAAGATTGCTGCAACCCACAACATGCTGTTCACGCCGAGGTTAGAAGTTTTTGTTAAACTTGCAGCCAGCCGTGCCGCGGCCAAGTTGTGAGCTGTAGCTCCCCTTGGAGTTGTCAGGTTGGGAAGGTCCTGGCTGAGGCTGCCACTGACAAAACAGGTGCTGTTTGTAGGTGATGACCAACGAATCGACATGGAAACTTGAAGGTGAAGAAGGTGGAGGTGCGGTCGGCAGGACATACATGCCCAACCGCCTCTGACAAGCTTAAACAGTGCGAAAACAGGCCACTTTTCCCGTGCGCACTGAACTCACCCCCAGGGGACGTCCGAAGTTTCGGTTCAGCAGCCATGAAAGTCACAAGGCCTACAATAACCTCAGGCATGACAATGCTGTGTCACTGCCGTTTGGCGGCATGCGCGGGCGTGCAGGTATCCACTGGTGTTCTTCCCAGCGTACAAGCTGCAGGACGCCATGCAGCGGGCAACGCTGGGCGAGAGGGCGTGGATAAACGTGCGGCAGGAGATGCGCAAGAGGGAGCTCGTTGACGAGGTACAAACAGGCCTGCTGGGCATGCGCACCACCGTTGTGCTGAGCAAGTGGCGCAGGATGTCGCATATGCATGCTAGTAAGCCTGACGTGTGACTGACATGCATGTGGCATCAGGGAGGCCGGTGAAAGTGGTTTGGTTGGAACACGCATTGACGGTGCTGGCCAGCATGTGCCTGAGGCAACCACGGCACCTGTGCTTTGAAAAGGCACTCGGCTGACGGTAACACGGCCTTAGGACACGTGGTAACAAAAAACATTACTAGTAGTACTTTTGATGTAGGTCAAGGCAGACCACGCCAAGCCGGTGCTGGCATGCTGGAGGTGCGCCGCACGACTCAGGTGCAGCGTGGCACCACTAACCAGGCACGCTCGAATGCTGACACGCTCATGTGTAATCACTGCCGCTGCCCCCCCCCCCCCCCCCCCCCCCCCGACTCACCCTTCCCCCAGTTCAAGAAAACGCATGGCGGCAAGGACCCCGATCCAAAAACACTAAAGCAGATAATCAAGGACAACAGAAAAACCTGAGCGCGCAACGCGGCGTCGCAGAGGGGTGGGGTAGAGGCAACCCCCTGCCCCCCTGCGCGCTTATTTACCCCGCCGCCGCCCCAGCGCCCATTCCACTGACCCGTTTTGAGTGGGCGGAGGCGGGCATTTCCTTGCAATGTACTTCAAGTACTGACAGTTCTGGCTTGCAAGCGTGTCCGCGACGGAAACCACACACACAGAGCACCCCCCACCCCCCACATTAGCCAGCACCATCACCGCCGCCGCCACACACGCCCCTCGTGTGTAACCGTTTACTTATACACTCGACAGTGTTTGCGCATTTGTGTCCGGTTAGCGCTTGCACATGTTCTCTGGGGGTGCGTTGGTGTTGTTTTTCGTATGCCAGCGGTGCGACACTTCCATGCCTGCGTGCGTGAACTGAGGCGCGCGTTGTGAGCGGGCGCTTGTGGTGGCGCCACCCACCTGGGTCACTCTGTGATGGCAGACAAACCTGTTTGTGCGTGTGGTGTGTGCAGCCTGGGTGGCAGTCTCGGGTAACAAGTCATTACATAGACTGAAGGCAGCATACTTGCGCATGTACTTCAGATGCAATGACAGGACCTGCGATAAGCACTTCAAGGTACAGGTTCTGAAGCCGGCTGCACCTCCACACAGTGGCAGTCGTGCCATGTCAGTGCGCACAATGGAGTGCATGACGCGCGTCGCATGGCACAAGCAGTGCACGCTCGACACTACAAGAGGGTATGGGCAGGACCCTGCATCACAAAGCGCCAGCACCATGCCTTTGCTTGGTTGGTTTTGCGTGCTTGTCACAGCTGTTGCAAGCACACGCTGCTCAGCAGTAGCGCGGCTGTGACGGGGAGTCATGCGCACACCTGCGCAGGCACTGCCACACAACTGGCGTCCGGCAGACCTGTGTAAATTGACATGTACTCTAATTTCAAAACTCCGCTTAGGGCGCGGAAAGCCCTGTGCACATGGGGTGCGGTTGATGAAGTCGAACAGTACTCATGCCGTAGCGGTCTACAAGGTAGTGCCAGTGTCGCATCGCACCAAAGCGCGCAGCCCATGCACTTTTGTCAGTGCCGCAGCATTGCACACCACAGCCACGCCCCGTCGGCGATGTATGCTGCACCCAACCACCCCTGCCCATATACTTCGACTAGAGCTGCACAATTCAAACACAGCGCTCTGGCAGCACAGTGCCAGCCCTGCCAAGGCGTCACAAAGTGAGCGCGGCACACGACTTGGGCGCCGTGTCAAAAACACTACGAATGCGCGTATTTAGCCCATGGCGCTGGTGGCACAGAGGTGGCGCAAGCAGTCCACAAAGTGCCGTCCCTTGTCCCTCGCAACGTCCGTTAAAGCGTACAAGCACACATTGGCACAGGCGCAGCAGCAGCGCCGCACAGCCGCCGAACAACCGCACCGGCCCCAAAAAAAACACACCAGCAACACACACACAGTCCATTACAATAGGCGCCTGCTTTCGGGGGGGGGGACATGTGGCGCAAAAAAGTGTCGCCGCCACATTGATGTACCGCAGTAAGCACCGCCGCCAGCGCGCGCTCTAACGTCAACCTCAACCCATTACCTGCAACGGACGCTGCACAGCCCTCTAAGACGCGCCAGCGGCGCCGCCCCGGCTGCTACCGCCGCAGCCGGTGCGAACGCGGCGCTCGCCTGCCATGGCAGCCTGCCTGGCCCCTCAGCGCCAAACACATTACTATTCACACTGCTGGCCGCAGCTGCCACGGTACGGAGGTGCATCGGCGGCTGCCACGAAGCGACAGGCGCCCGTGGCGCGGCTGCTGAAGGCCGCGTGTGCAATGCCTCACACCGTGGCAGGCGCCGGCGCCAGCACTGCCGACGTGTCGCAGTGCGGCGCGCGGCAGGACCAGCGAGGCGGCGCCTCAAACGGGCCCTTCAGCCTGCCTCACTCCAAACACCCAACAACACCGCACTCGTTCTGGACCTGCACACACCGTCTCTGCACTCTCTGCGGGCACCTCCCCGCAGGGCAGCATCGCACCGGCAGCAGTGGCTCACCCACCGAGCGCCACAGCCAGCCACGCACCCGCTGCCTGCAGCACGCCTGGCATGTCAATGCGGTGTGGCCTGTCACCATCACTCCAGCCCTGCTCTCTTGCTTGTGTGCCACGGCACCACGCAGTCGCGGCGCCATGGCACAGTTGCAGGGCCACCACTTGCCACGCCCCTCCACAGACGCGCCGCCTCGCCGCCTCGCTACCCTCCCGATGCTGAGCCGGTGATGGCAGGAAGCACCGAGAGGGCAAGGCGCTGCAGCCCAGCAGCACTGCGCTCCGAAGCTAGCGACCTGCCACCAGCTGCGTGCCAACAGCCCACGCCCATGCTGCCACGTGCCGCCGGCCCCGGCACAGCGCAACGCCGTGCTGCGCAGGCTGCCAGGGTTCCACCAGTGGTGCCGCTGCTCCTGCCGCCGCCACCAGCACAAGCAGCTCCGCACTGGCTGGCAGCCCCACCAGCAGAGCTGCTGGTGGCGCCAGCAACACAGCTCCAAGCATCACACCTGCGCCCCCCCGCTGCCCCTGCCGCTGCGGCTGTCACGGAGGCACCACCGGCAGCTGTGCCATGGGCGGCGGCGGCAGCGGCAGCAGCGGCACGGCGCGGTTGGGGGGCGGCGCCAGGCGCATGAGCCGCACGCCGCCCTGGCGCGAGCCATAGGCGAAGCCGACCCCCGGGAACGGGTGAAAGCGCGCGCAGTTGACGTCGTCGCTGTCGGTGAGCAGCGTGTCCACGTGCTGCAGGTTGGCAGTTCGGAAGGTGCACGTCGCAGGCAGGGGGTCGCCCTCGGCTCTGCAGCGTTAAAGTTGCAGCGGCGGCGGCGCATGGGAGCGGAGCGGGGAGGGGAGGGTGGGTTCTTGCATGCGGTGGGCTGGTTGAGGCGTGTGTGCCAGGCCAGACAGGTGGAATGCGCAGCTCGCTGGGTGCAGTGTGTGGGCCGAATACTCTGAGTTGTGGTGCGGCTGCATTGTGCAGTCACCGCATAACTCATACTGTGTCCTGGGCGAGTTGTGGGTGCAGACCGGTGGTGCGTGTTGCCAACATGTGCGCTACTAGTACTTCAAGCCTACCACCCTGTGTGCCATAGATTTGTCCACCTCACCAAACCCAGCACTACAGCACTACAGCTTCTGCTACCACCATCAACGCCTACCACCACTTCACGATACTGACAACCAGTGACTAACTTCCAGCACTGGAGCTTCCGCACAAGACAGTGCACCCACTCCGTGTTGCAATCGATCGCAAGCAGACCCTTTGCCACATGCGCTGCCTGTCCCTCCCCCCCCCCAAACCAGCTCACCACACCCACCACTCACCCTTCAACAACCTGGTCCCGCACCCCGCGCCCCAGCAGCATGTACCGCGCGCATGGGCTGAACTTTATCGACGTGATGCCGCGCGCATTGAAGTCCAGCGTGGCCTTCTGCACCAGCCGAAAGTTCCGCGACCCGCCGCACCCGCCCCCCGCGTCGCCGGCGCACCACCTGTGCTCGCAGTCCTCCCACCGCAGCTGCAGCACCACCAGGTGCGGCACCCACCGCCCCGGCCGCTCCAGGCGGCCCGCGCCCTGCCAGTCATCATACCCCCAGGGCGAGTCAGGCGTCAGAGAGCGCGGCGCCGGCTGCGGCGCGC